>PVLD010003262.1:0-28860 GCA_004027595.1 Dinomys branickii | reverse complement strand
CAAATCAGTGGTACATATACAGGCAACGTATTGTATCACTGGTGTAAGAACCTGAGGGTGGGAATATAAACTAAGAGACATGAAGGAAATCCGTTCATAAACAAAGAACAGATGGGACAAGGGAAAGGAGAAAAGAAAGAGACAAAAATGTATGTATGTATATATGAATATACATATATGCAGGAGGACTAACATGGTTCTACTATTGTATTGTATCACTTAATGCTAAGGAATGATTGATGACAGGTTATTTGATCAATCTTGTATGTCTGTATGTGTTGTCCTGAATGCACACTTTGAAGATATCAATACGCAAAGCAGCAACTATTGGTGGTTTTGTTTGTTTGTTTGTTTGTTTTTTGTTTTTTTTTGTCTTTGGTTTTTTGTTTTTTGTGTTTTTCTGTTGTTGAGAGGATTGATTGTCTGACCAATTTTGCATGTCTGTATCTGGGTTCATATATATACACTTCGAAGATATCAATGGGTAAGGCAACAACCACTGTTGAGTTCATGTTGCCTTGTCTGTAGATCAGTTTTGATTGTACTATTTTTTGTGCTAATTTGTGTCTGTTTGTTAATACGTTTTTGTGCTTTTATTTTTTTAAAAATATAAAAAAATAAAATAAAAAGAATTAAGAAGTTACTATGGTTGGAGTTAAGTCTATCTCACAGTGGCCTTAGCATTTCCGTCTATGCAACCCAATGGTTATTCCTTCTGTTCCATAATGCAAGGACAGAATAAACATGCTGGGTATTTGGCATGATCCCCATACTGGTTCCTTCATCAGGGGAGTGATGATTATTATGATGAGAAAAGTTAAGTAGAAATTTCCAGAACTGCCTCTGTTGATCAAAATAACAAACCTAAAATAGTGGCATATGTAGAGGAGGAATGCAGCTACTCGTCCTCGCCACGGACACAAACAATGCGGGAGTAGTAATTCCTACCGCACCCTCACTTAACTTGTTCATGTGACTTATGCAGAAGGGAGATGGAGGTAAAGAATGACAGTGGAATATTATAAAATTGATATGGAGATTTGAATATTATAAAACTGATGATCTGAATGGCAGCTGCCATTCCAGATATAGTTTATATACTGCAGCACATCAACAAATCCCCTAGCATACTCTAGATACTAATCTGGTAAATGAAGCTTGCTTTCACATGACAAGGCCAGCAATACACACTTGCAGTCATACCAATACCAAATCTTCAGCTCTCTGTCATAATCATAATCATAATCCAGTCAAAAGAGACCTTTTATCACTTCTTCATCCCACAAGATAACAAATTACATCACTATGTTAGTATTATGCTGATCAGACTTGATGAAGAGGAAATAACACTTTCTTGAACACCCTATTAGACACATGTGTGCCTCCTTATAAAGATGTTAGGGGTCAAACAGCCAAGGGTGAGGAACAAGTTGTGGTATATGACTCCTCCCACCTTAAGAAAGAGGCCCAGCACTTATTAGGCCTCTTTGAATTTTGGGGTCAACATATTCTTCATATACATTTCATATGTAGCATCAAAACACATATTTTATGTTTCAACCTATTTACTAAGTAACTCAGAAGGCTTATAATTTTGAGTAGGCTCCAGGGAAAGATAAGGCTTTGAACAGTTCAGAATATTATTTAAACTCTTCTGATACTGTATTCATTTGACCCATCAGATCTTTCAGTACCTAAAGCATGAGTAGAAGATAAATCTTCTGATGGACCCACTAGAAGGTTCATTGAGGTGAATCCCAGCAAAAGTACTATTCTCTGCATATAACTATTCTCTGAGAAACAACTACTGGTTTGCCTCAGAGTCCTAAGGGACACAAAACACTGTACCATGACCACTGAACTACCATTCAACCTGAACTTTCTGTTGAGAACTAGGCCAGATACACCAAGCCACAGAGTGGATATACACAGCTGTGCTCTCCTATTGAACAGATTTACTGTGTATCAGCCTCAAAAGACCCTAAAGGAATAAGTCATCTCCATGAACAATCAGCTCACACTACTAAGGATTACAACTGTTTTATTGCCTCTTCTCTCTCCGTCTGTAAGTGTTCTATATCTCTCTTGACTACAAAAGAAAAGAATAATAACTTGCTTTGCAGAGTGCTTCATGCTATCCTGGTCCCACTCAAAACTGGACACCTGCAGCACTGTATCCTTAGTCAGAAGAGACTTTGAGGAAAAGTTGAGAGGAAAAATTTTCCAAGTAAGCAGAACTTTAGATAATATATCCAGTGGTCTATTCTGTGTGGAAGAAGAGACAGCCAGATGTGCATATACACATTGCTTTATGGAGAGTGCCTAGCAGTTTAGCTTTACGGGTGTGTATGTACAAAAATGATTAGAGGATTGTTAAGGGGCATGTAAAGGACATTTGTGGAAGTGTAGAGAAGAAAGTACTTCAAGAAAGTGAGAGTATGGTTTAAAGAGAAAGTAAGACATGGACAGAAAAATGAATTTAGCACCATGAATGTAGTTTATCTGAAATCACCTGCTTATAATAGGGAATTCTGTTTCCTCTTCTGGATTTTGGTCACTAGAGTCTAAGGCTCATAGACTGTTGTTTCACGGGCTACAAAGAGCTCAGAGCCAGCCTGAACTGCATAGTGAGACCCTGTCTCAAAAAGACAAAAAAAAAAAAAAAAATCAGTTCCAGTATCTCACCCTCATGACTTCTACTGTTCATTCTTCTTATTTCTCTGAAATAATTTAGTCTACATTTTGCCCTCTGTAAGGGAACTCTGTATTCACATGATTTCCTTGTATTAAAACCTTGGGGATTTATGACTATTTAATCAAGATCTACAAATATCTTTTATAAAAAAGTTAAATGGCAAGATGTTATGGTTTGGATCTAAAATATCCTCTAAAAGTCTTATGAGCTGAGAGGTGATTGGATCATGGAGACTCTATATACTTATCAGCAGATTCACCGGCTAGTGAATTCAGAGCCAAATTCAGAGCGCTTAGGAGGTGGGGCTTAGGTGAAAAAGGTGCGTCGCTGCGCAGTGACCTGGAAGTGCATAGTGTACCTTCCTCCCTGGCTCCTCCCTTCTCGCTCTGCTTCCTGGCAGAGACCTGAGCAGTTTTCTTCCACCTTGGCCCTTCCACCATCCCATTCCTGCCTTGGAGACGGCCAACCAAGGAGTTACAACCGCGAGCCAAAATAAACCTCCCATCCTTGAAGTTGTGTCAGTGTTTTGTGATCAGCACATGATGGCTAGTTACCAAGTTAATTTTACTGCTCAAAATCAACTTTCTAATTTTGATCCCACACATATTGATTGTAAATATACAAATTGCCATGCACTATATCAAACACTGAGTGTGCATTAATAAAAAGAGACAGACATGGTGCCTAGTATTATGGATGATAAGATATGCGTGTACAGAGACGATACTGTTCAGGTCCCTGGATTACCAAATGGTTAAATAGGATGAGATTTGAAAATGTTTTACAAGTCAAAAGAAGTACTTATTTTCAGACTTTTAATTTAAATTGTTCTGATTACTGAACCAGCAATGCAGAGAAAACTAGTGGGTGCATTCTAATGTACACTTTAATAACTGCATAAGCTTTAGAAACTTCCATAAAGCATTATATTTATGGTAGTCTTTGCATGGGAAATGTGTGCTAGAGGGCTTGAGTTTTACTGAGACTGGAGGTTAGACTATAGATAAGAAAGAGATTTCCAGGATGGCACTGAACTAAATAGGCAATAAAAACAAAGATGACAGGTGGGGAAGGATGAAGGAATTTTGAGATCATTGAGTACTCAAAAGCAGGAAAAGGAAATTCTGAATTTGTCCTTGTACATTTCTAGATCAACAAGCTAGTAAAAGAGAGAAGCGAGGCTGAGGATATGGCTCAGCGGCATAGCACCTGCCTGGCAAGCACAAGGTCCTGAGTTTAATCCCTGGTACCAAAAAAAAAAAAAAAAAAAAAGAAAAAGTAAAAAGAAGAGGCAAGTGAAGAAAAGACATAGTATATCTAGAAATAAAACTGTCTATAAATGCAGAAGGGACATGTTAGTATCTATTTATATATGTTCTGATTGACCATCTGTGATTAAATGATCTTTAAGACAGGCGAGAACACTTTTCCCTTAATATTTACATTCATGAAGGAGATGATGCATGCCAATTTAAAAAAATACTTAAACATTTTGTTGTTGATAATTATTATTGTATTTTGAAAAAACTGCATGCTCATTATTCAGAAAAATAATTGATAGCTACTTGGCATCAATGATTGGCTTAAATACAATATATATCCTGATTTGTTTTGTATTTCAAAGGCAAGAGGTATTTGATGTTTGCAGTGGAAAATTCTGGAAGAAGAGTGGAACCAGAGAGACTGAAATCTACCAGGGGAAAAAATAAGAAAATATCCCATCACCTTGTGGCCTAAGAGGACTGCGGGACATAACATCTAAGGATTTTTTGGGTGGTAACTGTGAAAGCTGTCAGAATTAAAAAAGAGTTGCTTTTGTCAAGACCTGACTACAAAATTAATAAACTTGAAAAATTATGAAAGATGAGATCTTATGCATGATTGCCTGATAACAAGAACTATGCACAAAAGCCAGAACTAAAATTTAACACACAGGCTGCCACAACATTACACACATGAAACAAAAATAATTCTGCAAGATCATCTGCCTAGGAACCGTTTAATACTTGCCTGAGCCTCCTTTGTTATTAATCCTTGTATCCAAAGTAGATGTTCAGCATGTCTTATGTAATCCTTCTCATTTTGCCTTTGAAAATTTTCCCTTGTCTCAATCTCTGAATAGCTTAATAGTTTAATATGGCATAAATACTCCCCATGCAATGCTCTGCTATCCCAAATAAACCTATGAATCTTTAGAGAATCTTTTTCTGGGTGTTATTTCAGTCTTTCTTGGTGGAACACTTTAGTCCAATCCAAAAGAAAATGTTTTAGAGGCCATAAAACATTCCCTGGTGAACAGAGGTGGAGAGGGAGTAGAGGTAAAGAAAGTGGCTTTCATTAAAAGGAATGTTCAGGAAGAACTTCACACTTTCTGTCCTCAGAAATCTGGGGTTGAGGGCTAACTGGGGAATGCAATACTGGAAAAAGCCAGTGTGAGTCAGAGACAAAGAGAAACAGTCTTGAAATTTGGCATGGGAAGTAGGCTCAGACAGTGGGAATAAGTGAAGATTTAGCATGCAATTGTGAATTTATAAACTGGAGAGTTCAAAACTTAAGGGTATAAGCAATGCCAAAATGGTGAAACAACTTCAATCTTTTCTTTCTCCTTGGAGATAATCAGAACCATCTGTTCCACCATTTTCACAACTGCTTCAAAGTAACTGTATTTAGGTCTTACCTAACACTGTACTTCATATGAAAAACTTAAATGGAGTTGCACTCCCTATTGCTGGGTCAATTTGCTTAGTCAATGGCATTTTATTTAATAAGTTTTTGCTTGTTATGTCTGTATATGTCCTGTACCAAACTGCATGATAGGTTAACCCTTCAAACTGGCTTTAGAGGACAAAGGAAAACAAAATAAAGAGAAAATAAATGCAATTGTGTAACCGTAAAGAGTGACAGAATAAGAAAAAGTACTGTAATTTGAAGTGTTTGTAGTCAGGTTTGGGCCTGCGCCTACAATGCCTTACCATTTACAATGTGCTAAATAAAGCAGTAGTTCTCAGGCTTGCAGCAGTCTCACATGTATGATGGTTGTTATCTCAGCCGGAATAGCTGTCTTCAGGAAAGCAGTGACATGTTTTACATTCTAATTGGTTGGACGTAATAGATCAGTAAAGTAACCCTAAGCTGGTTGACTTTGTGTGGTGAACTCATTTATACTTATGCCTGTGTCAGTAGAAGAGAAGGTGCTCAACTGTGAAAACAGGAAAAGCTCCAGGCAGTCCACTGTTATATATTCATTCCTCACAATTAAATCTTCATAAACTGATAAGGAGGGAAGTTTCATATCAGTTTTTGCAGGTAGAAGAACTCAGATGAACCTCAATGATACCCAAGGGCCAAGAAAAGTCAGCCTGCAAAGCAGGAACTCCACAACCCATGTGAGGTACTTACGTTATGGACAACTAAAGTAAAAACTGAACCCACAAAAGTAGAGGCAAGAATAATTAAACAGGCATGGTGAAGGGTTAGTGAAAGAAAGACCTAAGGAAAGATGCTGTAATGAAAAAGTGTAACTTCACAGCCAGAAACAGGAGATAAGTAAGTACAGGTATCCTGAAACTCTGAGATTTGG
This sequence comes from Dinomys branickii, assembly GCA_004027595.1. Classification (NCBI taxonomy): domain Eukaryota; kingdom Metazoa; phylum Chordata; class Mammalia; order Rodentia; family Dinomyidae; genus Dinomys; species Dinomys branickii. The sequence continues at coordinate 22,585 of PVLD010003262.1, read as the reverse complement.
TTTTCTTTTATGTAAAAAAATAATTCATATTGAGTATCAGGATGATGAAAATCTGAAATATTTTGAGCATTGTTGTTGAGCTTACATCAAACTCTGCATCTGACCTCATATGACAAATCACCATCAAAATGTAGGTATAGTAAGAATCCTATACAAAGTTACCTTCATTCTATGTGTATAAGGTAAATATAAATCTTAAATATGTTCTGTGTTTGGACTTGAGTCCAGTCCGCAAGATATCTCATTATGTACATGCAAATATTCTAAAATGTGAAAAAAAATCTCAGATCTAAAATACATCTTGACCCAAGCATTTCAGGCAAAGGAAGATCAATATACAGTACTGCTATCCCCCTAAGGTTTGTTTTGAGGGCTGGATGAAACAATGTATGCAAGACATACAGCCTACCCCCCTTTCTTCTCCTCGCTTCTTCCTTCCACTTCTTTCCTTTGCAAGTTTGCCCAGGGGTGGTCTCACTTCTAACAGGAGAGAGGAAATCAAAGTTACTTGACAGGCCTCATGGGAAAGGAAGAAAGACAACAGCAGTCATTCTTTGTACTTACAGAGGCTTGTGCTTTGATAGGATTCCAAACTCAGTCTGTATTTTCTGTCAAAAGTTGGTAAGATCTTTTAGGCTTGAGCACTCCATTCTGCTTTTAGGGCCTTCACAATATTGGGAAAGAATACTCCCGGAATTCCACTTTGGCATGTTCCGGTGGTACTTTCTAATGTTTCCCAGCAACTGACGCCTCTGATCTGTGCTTTCCTCAGCACATCATGTGCTCTGCAAAATCAGGAGATTGAAGCCATATGAGTATGTGCTCTTTAATTTCTCTGCTGCCACTCCACAAACTCATGTTGACTGGCTCTTCTCTTTTATCCTAATTAATCCAGCCATTGGAAGAAAGTGACATTGCACTCACTTTTATATATCAGATGGACTACGTACAGTGTCACAGTCACAGTTTCCACATAACAAAGTTGTTGACTGAGCAGCCTGACTTGAATTCCGATCAGGAGGATTAGAGTGTCATGCTGAGATGTAGGGTGAAACAGTCATTATTCAGGTTTCGGTGTATTTCAAACTAGCTAAAAAGAGAGGGGTGTAGCTCAGTGGTAGAGGACTTCATAACCTGCACAAAGTCCTGGGTTCAGTATCTACCATTAGAGGAGGCTGATGGGGGAGGGGAGAGACTGACTGAGACTGTAGTGAAACCAGTCCAGAACTCAAGTCCTAATACTACAATAGGAAAAACAAAAAAACAAAAAAAAAACAAAAAACAAAGGGAATTCCTGTGTTCAATTCCCAGTAATAGGTGAAAAAAAAAGGAGAACAAAGAATTTGTGTTCATCTTTTTATTGCCATTACAAAATATCTGAGGCTAGCTACTTTAGAATGAAAATAGCTTTACGCAGCTCACAGTTTTGGAGATGGCACAGCCCCACTGCTTCAGCCTCTAATGATGGCCCTTGGCTACACCCTATCTTGGTTGATGGCCTTACCCTTATGGCAGGAATGTATGAAAAAGGGAGTAATCACATGGCAAGACTGGAAGCCATCAAGAAGCCAGGAAGGGATTCAGGGGTCAGCCTTGCTCTTTTACAACAACAACAACAACAAAAAAGACTAAGCAGGTCCTATGAGAACTAAGGTTAGCTTTTCAAAGGATCTATCACCACACTGGAGAGCAAGCCTCTAACACATGAATCCTTGGCGATGAAGCATATTCAAACCATTGCACCACTCCAGCTGTCTAGTAAGCAAAGGTCACCTGGACCGGTGCAATGAGGCTCTGGAGTATGACTTCACTTTCATGGTCCACTCTAAAATCTGCAGTGGACCACGCTTTCCCTTTACACACACACTCTATCCCTCTTTCTCCCTCTCTCTGCTTTTACTTCTATTTTGCTTCTACATCTCTTCCTTTATGTGCACCACCATCAATATTTTCAGGAACGGTATGATTCAGCCATTTATCACCTAGTACTGAAAACATTTTCATCTGTGGTCAACCCAAAGCTGTAAGGGTCAGTCCATGCTGATTCCTTGACTGTTGACTGTGGTCTAATTGGCACACGCAAGGGATACCACACTACAGTGCTGGTGACCAGTGTTGAAAGATGGCTGATTCTGAAGGGAACCGGCACATAGCTAAAATTTTATAGCTGTCATACCTCTTCCATATGAATCTGTGCTGAAATTAAGCTGGGTTTGCTAGACTTAAGATTTAGTAAATAAAAATATAGGACTATAGCTGTGGAATTCCATGTGTGTAACAAATACTATTACATGCGCTGTTGGGGCCATCTTTCTAGGTGTTAAAATGGTTCTTGCAATCCATAGTATTCACTTTTTTATCAGGAAAAACAACCTAGATGTAGGAAAATCGAGAAAGGAAAGGGGAGGGAGGAAAACGCAGCGACAATGCTTAAAGTTTGGAGGCAGAAGGCTTGATTACAAAACTAGAGTAGGAACAATTTTAGAAGAAAGTGGGATTTGAACTGGGCTTTACAAAGCAGGCAGAATTTTAGCAAGTAGGGGAGAGGGAACCATTTTGAGGGCAGAGGAAACATCCCAAGCAAAGGTATGAACGGGCCCAATGTACGTGCCCATGGCTTAAGCACTAGTATGTGTGGGTCTGTGCAGGTGGGAGGTTTATGAATATCAAAAAGAGTTTTACACAAGGTGAAAGGAAGTCTGTGTTTACCCGTCAATAGATTAGAAAGATCAAAGGGATGGAAAGTTTTGAAGCTGTTGCAGTAGCTCAGAGGAACGTGGTTCTGGAGAGGACACAGAGCTCTTTGAATAGGCCTTGGCTAGAGTACACCAAGTAGCCACTAGGACAACCTGGGCATGGGAGTCTCGTATTTTGTATGAAATATTGCTAACACATCACAAGTTCGGGGAGGAAACATACACAGTGCTGGTCATTCTTCAGGGACAGATATCTTAAAAGTTTCTCCCTCCTTCTTTGTTAGTGCAGCCCGTGGGACTTGTATGACTTTTGGTTCTTGGCCAATCTCTTGCTTTACCTGTGGAGGCTTTCTGGGCAATGCGCCTTCTGAAACGAAGCTCACGGCCCTGGTGTCCGATCCTAGGTCCTGCCAAGCGCCGCTGTACACGTAGGGCCTGGACACCGGCGCGCGAGCCTTCGGGGCGTGGGGGTCGGAGGGGGTGGGTGTGAAGCCCCCTTGGACCCAGGTAGGCCGCCGGCGCCCGGGTTCTCGCCCGAGAAGTCCTCGCCAGGGCGCCGGTCCGCGCGCCCGCCGGCGGCGCAGGGCAGGGCTGCGGGGCCCAGGGCTGGCGCCCCCTGGAAGGGAAATCCCCTCCCTCGGGCCTTCCGGGCTCGTTCTTAAGAACTGTGCGCCGCGCTCTCCCCCTGTGGCGCTCCTCGCCGGCCGAGGCGCCGGGCGCGGTTCCCTGAGGCGGCCGGGCGGGCGGAGGCGGCGGGCGGCGCGCGCGGGGCGGAGGGAGGGGACGCCGCTAACTTTGTCACTCGGCCTCGGGGCGGCCGAGACCGCGCAGTCGGCGCCGCGAGCGGGCGGGCGTCTCCGGAGCTGCCGCCCCCACGCGCCGCGCGCCGCACAGAGCCCCGGGCGATGGATCCCTTCAGCCTCCCAGGCCTCGCGCTCGCCGCCGCCCTGCTGCTCGTCGTCTGCTGCCTGCGCGCGCGGCGCTCCAGGTAAGCGCCGGCCGGGAGGCCACGCATGCGCCGGGCCGGGCCGCCGCGGAGGGCGAAGGCGGCCCCGCTCGGGGTCCCGCTAACGGGACGCGCGCCCGGCCGGCGCCCTGTGCGAGCGCGCACAGTAACAAAGGATTCTCCCGCTCCTTCCCCCATACGCACACATAGTACGGATTTGGGGCCGGATTTGATTTACTTCTCCAGCGTGGGTTCGCGGTGTGCGACGCGTGGCTCCCGTTTGCACAGGGACGTTTTCTGCCTTGTTCCTGCGAGTGGGTGCTTCGTGGCCTAGAATTCAAATAGCATTTCAAGAGGGCACTTTGCCTAGAGTTCTTTCAGTGAAGGGGAGTGTGTCAGGAAAATACCTGAAGGGCATGTGTGAACAGTAAGCCTGGGCGCTGCTCTGTGGCTCAGTTTACCTGACCGCCCCTCATCTGGAAAAATGAAATGGTAGTAGTTACCTCGCAGTACCTTTGTGAGTAGAAAACGAATTAATAGTCTGTATTTATGCGTTTGTTCTATTATTTTTAATAAGGCAAAAATAGCTAATAGCAGTCAAACCCAGAAGTGTGTCCCTTCATTGGATTTGAAACATGGAAGTGGAAACAGAAAAGTTCAAACAACATTTTTCACTTTGCATTGACTTTGTATTTCTTTTCTTTCTTTTACTTTTTTATTGGTGTATGTACTAGTACAGTGTTACTACTTATTTTATTTATTTATTTATTTATTTATTTATTTATTTTTTGGTGGTACTGGGGATCAAACTCAGGACCCTGCGCTTGCTAGGCAAGCGCTTATTCCACTGAGCTATATCCCCAGCCCCCTACTTATTTATTAATGTTTATTTATTTGGGTACTGGGGACTGAACACAGGGCCTACACACTGAACTACTCCAGCCTTTTAACATTTTTTTTTTTTTTTTGAGACAGGGTCTTGTTAAGCCTCTGTGTTGTACAGGCAGGGCTCGAATTTGTGACCCTCTTGCTTCAGGACCACGCAGATAAACATGGGAAGAAGGATAACTGGAATCAATCTGTCTGTCTGTCTCTCTGTCTACCTATCTCATTATATTATTTATATCGAATCTATAAATTCAGATTAATCCTTTATAAGTAGTAATATATACATTTATATGTGTGTGATATTAATTGTTTATCTGATCTCTTGGAAAATGGCACAGTTGTGTTACACATAAATATCTGTGGACATTTCTAGAGAGCCCCTGGATGAATATGTAGATAAAAGTAATTTTATCTCCTCTAGTGAGTTTTCAGAGGGCTTTGTGGAATGTATGTACCCTTTTCTAGTTTGTCTTCTCCAGTGACTGGGCTTTTTGCATTGCAACCAAGATAGGTAGGACACTTTAACTCCAGTGTTGCATGATTTTGTATAAGGTCCACCTTGTTCTCCATTTGGATTTAAGATTCATATTTAGGTGTGTTTTCAAAGAAGTGGTAGACAAAAAGGCTGTTTGTTCTGCTCCCACTTTACATGCAGGGCAGAAACAGACAAACTAACTAGGGTGTTCTGGATCACTGAAAACAGTTGGGGTGAGTATGTGGAACTTGTCAGGGTACCGCCTTGAAGGCAAAGTGACAGAGTAGGCTTTCTCCCTAAGCATTCTGAGAGCAAGTTGATCTTCCTCTTTATTACTAACAACCATTTTGTAATGGTAGTCATGCCATCAATTGCCAATTAATTCATACCAGAAAGACACTATTTAATGCAAATCTACAGGGCTTTACATAGAGAAGTTCGATGCAATACAGTCCAGTACATAAACCATAATTCCATTTGTCCCCATCTGTGTGTCAGTTTAATGTTATCATTTGTTGTGTTTGGATAGTGTACACTAATACACCAGAAAAATGCTCCGTCTGATGTCACCTCTCTGGGTAAAACTATGGTTAGGAATTCCTAATATCATCTTCCAGACTTTGTATCCTAGTACTAACATGTTTGAGTAGGAAAATACACTGTTGCAACTTGCATTTTGCATTTTACAATAAATTTGAGATAACTTTCTATGTCAGTTTATAAAAATAAAAAATCATTATTTGTATGATCATACAGAGATATGTCAATCCCTGAGACATGGATATCTTTGGCTTCTTGGGGAAATATTCATGCCAGATTGTAAATTTATCCAAGTATATATGTGCTTTACATTTTAATTGATGCTAAAATTTATTTTATGTTACTATTAATGATCTTTTTAAGGGACTGTTTACTAATATTATAAATCATTTTAATTGTGTTGATCCAATACCTAAATAAGACATTTTAAAATTCCAATTTCTATACATTTACTTCTGGGAGAGTTTGGATCTACTCAAAGGAAAAGGTAGGCTTTCTTCTATAACCTGTTAATTTTTCTCTTGGATTATTTTTCCATTTCCTCATTAATGGCTTTTCAATGATAGGGATTTTTATACTCTTTTACATCAAGTACAGTTATTTTCACTACTTAATTTTGTTTCTAAGACTTTCAAACTATGTATCCTTGCTTAGAAAGCACTTTTACATCCTGCCATGATAAAACTTCCTTCATTATCAAATTAATTTACACATACATCAGTTACATTTTTATTCTCACACTACTCTTATCCTTTGAACAATTACGTCTGAAAAATTTGTCATGTAGCATGTTATAGGAATGCTGGATGTTCCAAAGTAAACATTTCAGTGTTGCTGTATTAGTCAGCTGTTTTGTCACTGTAACCAAATATCCAAAGCAAACAATTCAGAGGAGATAAGATTTACTGTGGCTCAGTTTCAGGGATTGCATTCTTTCATTGATTGGTTCTGTTCTTTAGGCCTGTAGCAAGGAAGAACATCACAGCAAGACTGGCAGATCAAAGCTGCTCAACTTACATCAGCCAAAAAGCAGAGAGAGCAAAAGCTTGCCAGAAAAAGGAGCAGGAGACGTGATGGTAGTCAAGATTGGTTCCAAAGATCACTCCCTCCCACAAGGCCCCATCTGCTGTCTCGGTCACTTTCTAGTAGAGCCCTCACAGTATCATCTAATCAGTACAGTGATCTATTGATGGTGTGAGTGCCCTCATGACCTCATCGTCTCTGGGAACACCGACAGATATTTAGTGTGCTTCACTAAGTGCCTAGGCACTTGTCAGTACAGTCAAGCTCACAGTCATATTAACCAATCACAGTTGCCTATAAAATTGGGGAAAAAAATAAGTAAGGACCAGCTCAAAGGTCATTTACTGCCTTTGACTTCCTGTCATTGATTCTGCCGCCTTTGGCCGCAGTACTCTGGTTTCCCCTTCCTACTTTCTTCCTTTCATTCTCCTCTCCCCTTTCTTTCTTCCCCTTCCTTCCTTCCTTCCTTCCTTCCTTCCTTCCTTCCTTCCTTCCTTCTCTCTCTCTCTCTCTCTCTCTCTCTCTCTCTCTCTCTCTCGGGACTATAGATGTGTGTGGTCATTCCCAGCCCTTTGACTTTTTTTGTGAAATTGTTTTCTCTTATGGTGAGACAGTCACAGAAACCCATTGCATTACCCCTGAGGAGACATGACACAGTGATTTAACTTAGGGTAGATGGGGAATAGTTAGAATCAATATTTGCTAATTGTGTATGAGGGAGAGAAGAATCAACAGTGACACATTTTTCTTTTTGGTACTGTGGTCAGGGTAGATGGTAAGCCACTTACTGAGAGGTAGATGGTAAGCCACTTACTGAGACAGGTAGTTACATATATAGAGATGCATATATAGATATATAGCAACTAGGAGGAAATTAATGGGTCATAGGATAAGGACTTTTCTACCCACAAGCACTCTGGAAAATTCCCAATTTTCTGATCTAATTGCACCACACTTTAATCCTTCTAGAAATTATACATGAGAGTAAAAGGTGCTGCATATATCACTAACATTTTATAAGACCAGTCTATTGGCTTAGCCATCTGTTTATCTAAAAATCTGTATTTTGTTGCCTTTCTCTGAAGTGTTGATTTCCTTTTGGCTTGAAGATACGTTTCTGGATAATTATCTTGAACTTGTTGAAGCTTAGTGTTACCTTCTATCAGAGTGAGCCTGTAGAAAACCTCATATTTACTAAGACTTCCATTTTGGATGGTGGTGTGGTGTGAGTAATCATGTTTCTCCTAAACTGATAATTTGTAATCCTGTCCCCACCAAAATAATAATCTAAAGAGGTATTATGTAAGGACAGCAAAAAGGTGGCCATCTATGAAATACAAAGTAGGTGTTTACTAGACACTGAATCTACTGATGCCTTATCTTGGACCTCTCAGCTTTTACAACTGTGGCAAATACATTTCCGTGTTTGTGATATTTTGTTAGAGCAGCCAAAATGGTCTAAGGCAGATGAGACTCAAACATTAAATTCTGTCTCTGCAGTAGTAGACAGCAGCTGAAGTCTTTGCTTGGTATTCTACTAGATCCCTTCCATCAGGTTCTTTGGACTCTTCCTTGCAAATGCACACTTCCAAGCTTTGCGAAGAATTTGAAGGGTGTTCATAAGATGATTTGGAGTGGTTATTACTTACTTTCAAAAAAATTTCTCTCCTTGATTTTCTCCTACTTCAGTGTCTTGGTTACTTTTCTCTCATTGCTGAGACAAAATACCCAATGCCTAAAATGAAGGAAGGAAAGGTTTATTTAGCTTACAGTTTGTGGAGATTTCAGTCCATACTTGGCTAGCTCAGAGGCAGATGGCAGAGGGCAAATGTTCATGGCAGCAGAGCACAGCAAAAACAACCAGCAAAAGGAAGGAATGGCAGCAAGCAGCCTCTTTCCTTCCCTTGCATTGTAAACAGCCTACCCCCACCCAGGGGGCGTGGAACACTAACACAATCTCCATGCGCTTCTCTTCCACAGGCTCAGGCTGTGTACAAAGTAAGCACCCTGGCTTCCTGCTGAGTCCCTCCGCCAAACCTCTAGACTCCCCAAGTTGACGGAATGTATCAACCATAACATTCAGCAGCCCTGAACTATGACACCTCAAGCATGTAGCTTTTTACTTGGGAAAATGTCTACTATGGACCTCTCTAGTCTGTTCTTTATGGATTTCTACCCCTCAATTACTTGATTTTTTTTGCCTGTTCCTCAGTTTGATTATTATAGCTTCACACACTGCTTTTAGAGGGGCTTATTGCCTTGTCTTCAAGACATGCCTGTGAAGTCTGAGCAGGGACTTCACAGTTCTTGGATTCTGCATGCTAGCAAAACTAGCATCCCATGAACAGTGCCACAGTCTACCAGCAGTCCAGTCAATAGCTAGGCTCCCTTGAACCATGGCTGCAGCAGTCCCTTAGTGCGTGGCTGGCTGAGCATGGTGGAATGCATCCCAGGGGACCAATTTACGTGGCATCTTGCTGTTTCCTGAGATGCCCTCAAGGCCTCTTTTCCCTTGGTCTGGTACAAAGTGCTTGCTTCCTTTTTTAGCAGTGCTAGTCTCTTCAGCAATACCTCCTTTGGCCCTAATTTTGCATATGGTCCTTTTTCGGCCCAAATTTAAACTTTTCAAATGTTTCTGCTCTGCTTTGGTCCCTGATTCACACTACAAATCACACTACAAAAGCAGTTAGCACTACACATGCCCCAGCCTGAATATTGGGCTGCTTTGAAATTTCATCAGCCAGACTGATTAGTCTACTGCCCTTAGTCTGAGTATCCATCAAAGTCTCAAATAAAATGTCCTCCAAAGTGTCATGGATAAAATGTAGGCAAATTTTCTGCCAGGACATAACACACATGGCCTTATTCTACCTCTCAGTGGAATCTTCGATCCCAGTTGAAACCTTCTAAGCCTGACTTATTGGCTATATTCCTCTCAGCATTCTAGTCTTCTGAGCTTCCACTGGAATCACTTCTCAGTCTCTTCTTAAAGCATTCTAAGTTCTTCTTATCTCCCATTCTTTGTACACACCTACAAACCTGTTCTAAAGGTCAGGTATAGAAACAGAAATAACCTCATTCTGTGGTGCTAATTTTCAATATTAGCTTTGCATCACTTTACATTGTACCCAACATCCACAACATAAAGAAACAGAGAAGTTTAATTTGGCTCATTGTTTCAGAGTCTTTCAGGCCATTGTAGGCTGGCTTTAAGTTAGGAACATCACAGTGGAAGGGGATGTTGGGACAAAGCTGCCAGGATGCAAACGGGAACACTGCCAGAGGGAAAGAGGCAAAGGAACAGACATAGACTCTAAGGCATGTGACTCACCCAGAAATGTACTCTATCAACCTTCCAAGTGAATGTCAAAGCCTGTTAAGCTGAGACTCTACCATAACTGCTACAGGGAGGTTCTTTTCTGGTCGTAGCAACTTGGAAGTTCTAATTGCTTCATCTCTCTGGATGTATGTATTTCTCCCAAGATTAGAGAAGTTTTCTGTTATTATTTTATTGAACAGATTTGCTGCACTTTTAGTCTGAACCACAGAACTCTATTATACACTGAAAATTCATAAGATTCAACTTTTAACTGTGTCCTAGAATTCTTGTATAAATGGTACATCAATTTTTTAAAATTATTGTTTGATTGTGATAATTCACAGATCATATATTTAAGCCCTGAAGTTCTGTCTACTGGTGAAATTTTCCACTGAGTTTTTCATGTAGTTTATTGTGTTTTTCATTTTTAGGATTTTTATTTGGTTCTTCTTTAGCGTATGTCTTTGCTGAATTGCTCCTTTGTATCTTGGACTGTTTTCATCCAGCTTTCCTCTTTGAAGTCATTGATTATATTAAAAATTGATCTTGTGAGTTCTTTTACTTTCATTCATCTTGATTTTACATTCACTTACTGACAAGTTTTGGATCTTTGGATGAATCATGTTGCCTTATTTTTTCATACTTATTTTGTCCCTGTGCTGGAATTTGTGTTTCTCTTGGGTCTTTTTTGCGAGAGTCTTCTTAGTGACTAGCTATACTAGCTTTCTTATTGCTGGGAAATATGCTGGCACCTTCACTGTATTGGAGTAGTGGTTCACTTAGCTCATAGTTGCTGAGGGTACAGCCCATGGTAAGCTGGCTGCAAGGCAGAAGTGTCATACTGGAAAAGCGTGGCCTAGGTAAGCTTCCACGCCAGCCAGGAAGCAGAGTAGATCTGAAAACAAGTGTGAGTCCTTCTAGGTCAAACCTCCAATGACCCATCTCCAACCAAGCCCCACCTCCTAATAGCACATTCAGCTATAAACTTATCAAAGGACTGTTCCAAAACTAGCTTGCCTTGCAAGAGGAGTCAATTGCAGAATAAATCCCTGCACTGGGTTTACAGCTTGCAGTAACCATGGGTTTCTTCAATAGGCAGAACTGCTGGTGTGTTACTTATCCCTGGAGCTGCCAACCCTCTCCAGCATGTACCTCGTGCTTGAGGAATCAGCTTCCCTCCCACCCTTGGGAGCTGGGGTTGACTTTGTAGGCTACTACATTCATTTCTTTATGTTACATTTCTGTTTTTCCATAATTTTTAGGTTTCCTGTCACAGCTTTCTTCATCTTTGGAGCTCTTGTCATTTTTCTCCTCTGAGTAGCTGTTTTCCAGCTGTCTTTATGCCAGGTCATAGAGAAACTGAAAAGTGCTACCCATCAGCTTGAATCTATCATCTTCTTAAGCTTTAATATCAACATGTTAAACTATTGCTCAGCCCTCATTTTTCAGGGCAAAGTGCTATTTGGAAGCAGACATGATCTTGCCATTTGTGGATGAGGGCATAAGATAAGTCACAAATGCCAGAATACTTCAGGCAGTATAGATTTGAACACTAAGTCAGTGGTTAGCTTACACAGAAGTTTTCCTGGACACTAACCAGAAACTCCTTTTTTCCTAGTTATTGTTCAGAGAAAACAGTTATAGGGATTCCCTTCTCTCTTTCATCCCCCAACACACATCCTCATACCCTTAATTGCTCTAATTAATAATGAATAAAATTAAAGTACTGTTAAGGTATATTTTAACTAAAGTAAATTCAATGCCTTTTTTGAGTTGTAAGATATTAAGTTTATATAGGTTAAGAATTATTCTGAAGTATTAGTTTGTTGATAGCACTGTTCACATGTTAGTTATTTCCCTTTATAATTAGTCATTTCTAAATATCTATAGGGTATTGGTTCCAGGACTCCTTGGATACTAAATCTGCTTAAATCTCTTTTATAAAATAATGTATTTTCTACATATTCTTTAAATCATCTCTAAATTACTTGTAATATTTTATGCAATATAGTTGTTATACTGTATTGTTTAGGTAATAATTAAAAGAAAAAAGTACTGTACTATATGTAATCAGTACTCATGGAGTTCAGCTTTATTTTCAGTAAGCAGTTGACTGAATCCACAGAGGCAGGTCATGGAATTTGGAGGGCTGAGCGTAATTGACTACTACCAAACAAGACCTGTGGTGCTCTAGAGCCATCACACTGTTGCCGCGGCCTGGAGAATGAGAGCTGGGCTGCCTTCATGAATGCAGGACTTGCTTATTTCTTCCCCTTTCCTCATCCCAAAGTACAGGAAAAGATGTGGACAGATGAGAGCGAAGTCATGTTCTGCTGAAGACTATACAGAAGTTAGCTAGTGCACTATACCTTCCTTCTTAAACTCAGATTTTGGGTTGATCTTGTAATCTTTTATGATAATTGTCTGGCTTGTTTTCCTGCTTTATTTTGCACATTAAAAAGACAAAGGTTCTAAGGGGACTATTCCTATTATGCAGTAAAGGAATGTGATGTCTATGCCAAACAAACATTTTGCTGTTGATCTTGTCACTATAGGTAAGCATGTAATGGTTCATGGGATGTTCATCACAGCTAATCGGAGTGTGGTGACCGGTCCCTCATATATGACTGTGTTCTCTCTGTGCCTCACACTCGTACCAGGTGTGATTTGGTACGGAGAATTCTTCTAGCATAGATTTTAGTGCATACCTACTTCAGGATAGCTGGGAACTGGAGCCAGCTGGAAAGAGAGGGTTGGAGGGATCTAAGGGAGGGGGATCTACACCAGTTTCCCAAAAATTGACCAGAAGGATCATCACTATGGAGGAAAGATTAACAGCTTCTTGGAGGAGAATGTTTTCTGCTTTATTCAAAGTAAAATCCCTTTGAAACTATTCCAGGTTACTGTTCTGTGAAAGGCAAAGGGCAAAATTATAGAAAGCTATTTTGCTGAATAAGAGAAGGTGACATCAATTATATCATGTATTTTTATAGCTAAAGTATTCGTTTTTATAGCCTTGGCTTTTTAAATGTAGAATTATTGGGATGGGATATTTTTGCCTATAGAAAATTGAAAAGGATTAATTATTTCTATAATTACTTAATATAAAATTTAATAGAACTTTTAACAAAAGTGTTGCTATAATAGGGTTTAAATTTGTTGTCATACCTCGTTATACCCTTATTCTAAACTGTTAATATTAATAAAACACTTTAGAAGCTCCATTGTTTCAACATTTATCACAATTTCTAGCCCTGAGAAATCATCTTTAAATTCTTTATTTCTAGAAAAATGAGAAGTAATATGAATGAATAACAAAAGTGTAGTGCAGCAGTTGTCATCATTTCCCATATAGTGTTTTAGGGATCTAAATGTTGATATCAAAATGTTCAAATTTTGTATAATAGTGATCACTGTCATGCGTATGAAACTTTCTGCTGCTTCAATTCAAATGTAAAGATTTTATAAGTAGGTACTCACCTGTAATAAATAATAATTAGAACATATACAATGATTATTCTTCATTATAAACCTACTGGAAAACACAGCAACTGAAGTGGAGTCAACTCCTACAATTCCTGCTTCTGAATCTTCAGTGTTAAAAAGTATGTCTCTTAACTTTCAGGTTTATGCACTGGATCTGTATGGTATAGACAGTGTGTGTACTTAACAAAATGTATCCCCTTTGTGAAAGGGCTGAGGTTATTTTTGGAAATTTCAGAGAGTCATGTGTATGTTTGGTTCTTAGTACAGTGAAAACAAATAATGGTGGGATGAGTGCTCATAAACTGTTAAAGAGACTAAGGTTTTAGTTGAAAAATCAAAGTTGTCCATGTACGAGCAATGTTCTGTCTTAACTGAACCTTGGAATAATGAGCATATAAATTGTGTTATGTCAGAAAGACAAGTGGCTTACTGTTTGATCACATCCAGTGGGAACTTAGTGTCCTGGTGTTGTATTTTGGTAGAGCTGTCCTTTTGGTCTAGGATGTGAAGGGTTTAATTTCTTCAGATGATAATTACTTTGGGTTAGCTGTATCATCACTGTTGATTCCTTTATTTATGTTTGTGTATTGAGTATATAACACTATAGAGCTGTTTTTTACTTGTAGTGATGATCATCAACACTTTGAAGCACTTCCTATATGCCTACCAGACATACGGCAAGTGCGTTATTATTATATTGAATTTTATTGAATGCACTTTCATAATATTCTTCATTTTACAGAGGTAAACATAAAGTCTCAAATAATGTTCCCAACATCATACAGTCTTGTGAAATTTGATGCAAGGTCACTGTTTCCAAAGGAATGCCATATTGTAGGAACCTAAAACCACAGGGGAGCATGTTTTCAACCTCATGGGATTAATCAAAGAAGTTTAGCATGCTTCCCATTTAAATGATCCTTTCTAAATAGATTACGCAGGCTACTGCATGTGTCATTTCCATAGATACTATTGTACTTAGAAAAGCAACATTCAATATTGAATGAGAAAATGTTATAGATAGTCCAAATACTACTTGATGGAGCAAATTATAGCACCTACTGAGCTGTCTCCTGGATGTTTTCAAGTCCGAATTGAACTTTTAATCTTGGTTTGGATGTTTGAATTACCTTTTTCACATGGGCAAAGAACGTCAGCATTGTACTGTATAAAGAATATGTAACTTTATTCTTCTGTTTCTTGGTAGCCATACATGATACCTTTACCATGTATGTAGTACATGTGCATATATATGTGTGTGTGTATATACATATACATGTATACACATATGGATAAATATATATGAGTATATATTTCAAACAAGTTCTACCCTTTTTGCTTGTCAGTTTGTTGTACCATATGGTATAGAGCATCATGCCAAAGAATAAAAATATTCCGAGAACATATGAAATCATCAGTCAACTGAAGAAGGGTAAAGACTTTTGACCACATGTATCATAGCATTTGTAACTGATAAATTTGTAGGCAATAATACATGGCCTTAATACCCACAATTCTCAAAAGGGCACACATTTTAAACAAAATAAGAAAGAATCCAAATGCCAAGTCTGATTTTTTTTTTAACAGAAGTTGATTAGTGTTTTCTTCCTATTTCAAAATTCTTTTTGTCTATGTATGGAACTTGTCTCTCATTGTAATTTTGAGAATTTCCATACAGTTTGGCTTTTAACGTTTTCAGAAGCAGAGGACTTAAAGGTGAAACCCAGTGGCAGAAAGGTGGTGTCGTTAGGCTGCAGACAATATGACCACTACAATTTTTCTAGTTTATTTTGTGAATGTTTCAACAAATCAAGAAATGTACAGATTAGATTCCACAGTTTTCCTAGGGTTTCTGGAATAAAGTTGTCTTAACAAAGTGATTCAAGTCTATTTCCAATAATTGCAATACACAGAATAGAGATGAGTCACAGAAAAATAAGTGTTAATAGTGGGACTAGATTGGAAAAATTCTTAGAAGTGAGATCTATTTGATTGGGGATTGGATTGGATGTAGAAGGAGGGAAGGAAAAAGGGAAGGAGGGCAGTTGATTCTTACACTTCTGCTTTGAATTAAGGACTGGTTTGGGAACAAAGCTGGAACTACTTTGTTAGATGTGATGAATATGCAAAGTCTGTGAAACACTCTTGCATGTTCTCTTAGGGCAATTTAATACATGTACATTGGTTTTAAAATTTCAATCCTACTTTCATGATTCATTTTACCTAAGCAGGAATAAATTATCAGCTCAGGACAGTTTGCTCAGATGTCACAACTTCCTCAAGCTGCATGGAATGTTATCTGCTATCTTTTCTCAAGATGATGTCTTCTGGGTCAAGGTAATTTATGGAGGGATAGCGTGGAATTGGATTGTTAAAATCTGCTTGATAGAAGATCCAATCCCTCTAAGACCCTGAAGTTTCAAACAATATGGGCCTGGAAATAGCTAGTAAACATTTGCCGTATCTTGAGAGAAAAAGGCATGTGACCAAGTGATGAGGGTGGGTAAATGTCTGATTGCCAGGAAGAATTGAGCTTCACCCCAGGTTTCTTGTCATTAAATGAAAGTGAGACCTGTTAGCAGGATTGTGTATTTTCACATGGGCTAAGTGAGTTAAGGCAAAGCACCATGCCTGTGGAGCTTTGGTTGTGTCTCTGAGCCTTCTGTAGAGCAAGCAGAACAAGAGAGTTGAGAGAGAGGGCACAGAGTGATTATGATAATTGGCATGGAATCTAGGCTGGAAAATAGGCAAGAGAGGACATCAAATGGGTTAGGGTCAGGGTTAGGGACCCAAGTTCCTGAGACTCTGCCCATGCCTGAGGTCTCCTTTGTGCTTCAGTTTGTACAGTTTGGGTTTCTGTTACTTGAGGCTGAGAGAATTCTGCCAAATTGTTCAGAAAACAAAAAAAGAACAGTGTGGAGCTAGTTAACAAAGCTTTTCATCTTTAAACAAGTGTTTCTCACAGTGTGCCAGAATTATTATTAAAGTTACATGACGTCCTTGTCTCTGATCTGGGATTGTGATTCAGGTGATGAAAACTGAGGAATTTGTCTTCAAAACTTAGGTTGGTTGAGAACAACCATAGATTGAAATCCTCTCAGTTGAGGTGGTTAGTGGTAGCTGCAAATTATTTAGACGCTGCTTTTTAATTATTAAACTAAATGATCAGTTAATGTTTGGATTATCTCTGAAAGCTACTGAGATATTTATGAAGGAAGAAAAATATATTCAGATTTCCCCTGGATCATTTTTGTGTAGCTCTAGGACTAGCTTTATGTGGAGACTAAGAGGGCCAGCACAAAGCTGTGGGTTCAGTCACCCTAGTGGGTCAGTGATCTGGGTGTGCAGGGCACCATGCAAGTGCCCAGGTATGGCTGCCACTCTTGAGCTTATTATAGTTTTTATTCGTGTTATTGTTTAATGTTTATAATGTTCAGTGGGTTTATGGTTCAACAGTTTTATTCTTTATGGTAGATAAATATTTTATTGCAAATTAAGGCTCCTTAAACAATCAGTGTGTAAAGTATGCTCCTTTAATGGGCATTTATAGCAAGCCGTGGAATGTTGTAGGAAGAGCGTTAGTGTGTTTTTCATCAGAAATGTGCTTAGGTCATTTCTTACATTTTCCTGCTCTGAAATTCAAGTCAAATCTGTCACCCTTTTTGTACCTCAGAGTCTGCATTTATAAAATGAGACGCTTGTACTGGAGCTCTAAGAGCCAGTAGAGCTATAAATCTAAGACTTAAAGAAGAGGTGTTTTTTTTTTTCTATTATTTTTGAGACTTAGAGGTGGGTTTTGTCCTTTTTTTATTTTGTTTTATAGTGATCCTATGGGATAGAACCAACAGATTGATTTAGTGTATGATGAGTGAAGAATTCCAGCAAACATCCAATGGTAAAAGAAAAGCAGCTACATTTATTGAAGATAACAAGAAAACATGTTAAGGGTTGTTCAGAACCATGTCAGAAAAAACAAGCATAATGACCAGAAAACTGGTACTGTAACAACAGGAAAAGAAAAAAAAAGCACCTAGATAAGCCAAGTATTTTAGATTTCTAAAGAAGGGCATCTCAGCCTGGGTTCCTATTCATTGTGCTGTTAGGTAAGATCGACAGTGATGATTAACAAAGAGCTGATCCATCTTGAGTTAAGGGCTTTCAACAAGTATGTCTGTTCCACAGTTATTATTATTATTATTATTGTTTTTGGCGGTACTGGGGATCGAACTCAGGACCCTGCGCTTGCTAGGCAGGCGCTTATTCCACTGAGCTATAGCCCCAGCCCCTGTTCCACAGTTATGATTGAGTTATACGTAGCAGCGGAAGGAAGACTGGAGCTAGGATGCTGCCCCAACTCAAGTGGGTGGAGGGGAGTGGTCTCCCAGCCTCCACTGTGCTCCCTGTACTAATAGCACACTGTTAGTCTCACATAAAGGTTGTGTGTCCCTCATTGTTACTGGATCAAGCTGGTTATCAGCATGGGTTTTAAGGATGTATGTGCTCAAAAGTGAAGACTTCTGTATACACACACACACACACACACACACACACACACAATAGTAGTTGAGAATACTAAACCATAAAGATGAAGTAAAAAGAATAAGAACATTGGGATTTTCTGGTCTTATTTTTCGCTGTGTTATTTTGAGGGCACATGACCCAGTGCTTGAAAGATGAAGGATTCTCCTCTTTATAGAGAAGAAGACATCTCACATGTGCTCTGCTGCCCAGCTGGAGGTAGGGCACAAAGGTGGAGGTGAGATCCACAGCATGAGGTGGGGAAGTGAAGGTAACATTTGGGAGAGTGGAGAGCAGATCACTTTGTCCTGAAGGAACAGAAGAAAGGAAAGTGTAGACTCCAAGTCACAGACTCTCCGATGACCTTGTTATGCAATGTGATGGATGGAGCACGTTCAACTGTTAACATTAATTCCTTTTTTGAAATGATAAATAACCAAGATTGAGTGGAAATTGCTCCTTGAAAATTTAAATGCTTTTTATTTACTTCTTGTTTTTAGTTTTTAATGTGTTGTTAATGTATGCTTGCCTATAGTTAAAAAATTCATAAAGAACAAACATTCATAGCTATGGTAATGAATGGTGAAATAAATAGAGATGATATTTTAAAAGGAAAAATATTATAGGATCTTTTAACTAATTTTGTTAATAAGGTTAATGCATAAAACAGTTACCTAAAAGATGACTGGATGGATTTATACTTTCATGAATGATGGCCATGAAAAATGGTTCCCTCTCTAAAAAAGTTACGAATTATTACATATAAATATATGCCTTGGATCTGTGTACATTTGTACTACACTAGTTGATAGCACTGGATCATTGCATCGTTTAGCTGATGCTTAAATGTGTGAAAACTAAGTGAAGTAACACGTTTTGTTATCTGTATGTATTTTATTTTCTCAAACGAATCCTGCTTAAGTCTTAATAATTCACTGTTGTAATTTCCTTGTCTGTAAATTATTATCTATGTTACAGAAATTCTAGAATTGGGGGGCATTTGTTAGGTTGATATAAGTTGATCATTAAACCTTTAACTGGAGACAATAAAGCAAAGAAAATCTGTATGATTTCTCACTGAGTTAAGTTTAGCTTTGGATCACATTTAAAATAATTTTAATATCAGTATTCCTTTTTAAGACTTACAAGTTTGATAAACAATTATTTTGAGTAAAATAAAATTGTTACCATTATGTTTTTATTTGTGCACTAAAAAAATTCTAGATGGTAGGTTTTTGAACCCCAATTAGGAAAAGTACAATACTGCATGAATTGCCATAAGCTGAGTGTGTGTATGTTCTGTGCCATCATTTATAACAGTTTTAGCAAACTAAAGAAATGTTCACATTTGAAAATGTGGAAGACAGTTCAGAATCTCAACTTTGGAGTGCGCCTGCTCTGATTTCCTCCTCGTACAAGCCCTGTATTTCTCCTCACCGAGGAATCTGCACAGGAGCGAAGGGCTTGGAAACATAACTGCACACAGTTCACACAAGGTCTTGTGAGGGAGATGGGACTACTTCAACCATATGGAGCGCTGAGATTTTGGAGAACAAACCAAAGTGGTAATTTGAAGACGTCTTTAGGAAATAAAACTTGTGTGACTAGAAATAGAGCAAACCTAAATATACTTTGGTTTATGTGCATTCTGTTGTGAAGCACGTGCCAATAAGCGGGGCTTTGGGGGTCAGCAGGGAGCAGGTGTATTTTCCCAGAGAATGTGTCCACTGTTGTTTTTGTGGTTTGATAGTTGGAAGTCTTTTCTACCTAGGGGACAATTCTTTATTTAATAAATATAGTTTAAATATTTTCAATCCCTTTGAGAAAATGACTGTTCTTTTAATGAAGTCCCCCTCCCAACTTGCTGAGATATGATTGACACATAAAAACTACATATATATGTGTGTGTATATATATATATATATATATATTATAAAACTGTGTTTTTATGTAAGTGTGCTTGTGCAATACTTGCCACAACCAAGTTGATGTACATGTCTATCACTTTTTATGGGAACCATGAATATTTAAAACCTACTCTGAATACATTCCAAGTGTACACTACATTATTATTAAAGCTATACATTAGATCACTAGAGCATAATCTACTACTTGAAAGTTTGGGCCCTTCAACTGGTATCTGCCTATTTCCCTACTGCTCACCATGCCATTACCACTCTGTTCTCTGTTTCTCTAAGTTCCTCTGCTGGGAGTCCACACGTAAGTGGTATCTTGCAATACCACTTATAATATCTTTTCATAGCTGCCTTATCTGGTTAGCATAATGTCCTCCAAGTGCACTTACATTGTCACAAATGGCAAGATTTTTAAAGGATGAGCAATATTTTATGGTTTTCATATCCTCTCTATTGTTAGTAGTGCTGCAGTGAACACTGGAGTTCAGATGTATCGTCAAGGTACTGATTTCATTTCCTTTGGGTGTATACCCAGGAAGAGCTTTGCTGGATCAGATGGGAGCTGTAGTTCACCTTTTTGAGGGAGCGCCATACTTGCTTCCCACCAACAGTACACAAGGGTACCTTGTTCTCCACACTCTTGCCATCACCTATTCACGTTTTTCATACCAGGTGGGAGGTGATATCTCATCATGGCTTTGATTTACTTTTCCCTGATGATTGATGGTTTTTGGCATCTTTTCATATTCCTGTTGGCTGTTTTTATATTTTTATATAAATGTCTATTGAACTTTTTCTATTATGTAGGTTGATTTTTTGTTTTATTGAATATTTCCTTTGTTGTTTAGAAGTATTCTAGTTTTAAGTAGTTTCACTTGTTTTCCTTTGGCTTTTGTTGTCTGTGTTTTTGCTGCAGTATCTGAAAAATGATTACCCAGTCCAATGCCCAGAAGCTTTATGCTTTCTTCTAAATGTTCTCTACTTGTAGAGAACAATGTGTTCAACTCTTTAATCTATTTTTGGTTGATTTTCCTGGTTAGTTCTATTCTTTTGTATGTAGATAACAAGGTTTACCAAGACTGCTTATTAAAAGGACTCTCCGCATTGTGCATTTGTATTTGTGTGTGTGCATGTGTGTTTCACTGGTTTTCTTATCATTCTTAGTCAGTTGTGTATGTATGGGCTCATTTCTGGAGTCTGTAGTGTTCCGTTGGCCTCTGATTCTATTTTTATGTTACAGTAATGCTTATTATGAATTATGACTAGAAATCTCACTTCACTATTTCAATTTTAAAAATTATAAAATATTCTTAGAAATATTGATCCTCTCGGGCATAAAAATTGAAAATAATATTGTGAACTCTTGTTGAAATTTTTCTATTTTTTCCCAAAATCACATTCCCCATGATATACAACTATGAAAGTGGAAAGAATATTTAGTTTGGAGCCCAGTGTTAAAAGATTCCTGAATTTTTTTATTTTAAAGAGAGAAGAAAAAGAAAAGCAAAATAACAACAAGACAAAAACAACAAAAATGATATATAATTTCAAAATAAGATAATAGGAAGTTAACAGTGGTTGTTATATTACATATTGTTATCTTTTTTTTCTTTTTTCTTTTTTTTATTTAAAAAAATAAAAGTACAAAAACATATTGACAAACAGACACCAATTAGCATAAAAAATAGTACAATCACAACTAATCTATAGACAAGGTGATATGGTCTAAACAGTGGTTATTGCTTTATCCATTGATATCTTCGAAGTGTAAATATATAAACCTATATACAGACATGCAAATTTAGTCAGACAATTAATCCTCTTAACAACAGAAAAAACACAAAAACCAAAAATCCAAAGACAAAAAACAAAACAGGCAAACATCAACAACAGCAACAACAACAACAACAAAAAAACACCAATAGTTGCTGCTTTACATATTGATATCTTCGAAGTGTGTGTTCAGGATAACACATACAGACATACAAGATTGATCTAATAACCCATCATCGATTATTGCTTAGCATCAAGTGATATAATACAATAGTAGAACCATGTTAGCCCTCCTGCATATATATATATTCATATATACATACATACATTTTTGTCTTTTTCTTTTCTACTTTCCTTCGTCCCATCTGTTCTTTGTTTTAGAACAGATTTCCTTCATGTCTCTTACTTAGTTTATATTCCCAACCTCGGGTTCTTACACCAGTGATATAATACGTTGCTTACACATGTATCGCTGATTTATTTCACTTATGAGTATTGACTCCAGTTTTGTCCACTTGCGTACAAAGTCCCCAAAACTGTCTTTCTTTATAGCTGAATAATATTCCATTATATAAAAATGCCACAATTTTTTAATCCAGTCTTTTGTGGATGGGCACTTGGGTTGCTTCCACATTTTAGCTATTACAAATTGTGCTGCTATAAACATGGGTGCACATATGTCAGACTGATATGATGTTTTCAGATCTTTTGGGAAAATACCCAGAAGAGGAATAGCTGGTTTGAATGGAACCTCTAGACCTAGTTTGCCGAGAAATCTCCAAACGGCTCTCCACAGTGTTTGCACTAGTCTGCATTCCCACCAGCAGTGTAATAGAGTCCCTATTTCTCCACAGCCTCGCCAGCATCTGTTATTGGATGACTTTTTCCTACTGGCCAGTCTTACTGGGGTGAGATGAAATCTCGATGTTGTTTTTATTTGCATTTCTCGAATGACTAAGGATGTGGAACATTTTCTCATATATTTATTTGCCATTTGTATTTCTT
>PVLD010003261.1:0-146097 GCA_004027595.1 Dinomys branickii | reverse complement strand
GGGGGGGGGGGGGCTGCACCGGCTCGGGAGGCGGGAGGGACCGAGGCGGCCGCGCTCCCACTGCGCTTGGACCGATCCCAGCTTCCTCCCCGCGCGGATCGTCCCTGGCTCCCAGCATCTGGGGCTTTCCCACGTCTCGCCCCGGCAGCCTGGTCCGCCCTACCACATCTCCCCCGGCATCTCAGAGAAATACGCCCAGTTTAAACTTCCCAGCCGGGGTCCCGGCATTCACGCTCGCCAAGTCTGTCTCAAGCTGGCGGTGTTTATTAAGGAGGTTCGCTCCCTTGCTGCTCACCTGGTCGCCATCTTCCCCGGAGTCCACAATAGATATTGTTAAAGGGAAAGAAACTGCTCAGAAGGAAGGAGCAACAGGGATGAGGGAAAAGAGGAAAGAAGGGAAGCTATGTGCTTATGCACACACAGGACAGCTAGACTAAGGTAGTTGTACTACGGACTTCTACTACTTTACTGAAAGGAACAGTTAAGATCAAGCTTACATGCCTATATTTGTTCAGCTGAGTAACCAATTGGAAGTTATCCATATATAATACAACCACCACTGTTAATTTCCTATCACCTTGTGTGAAAATATGTATTGCTTGAATTGCTTTCTGTTATTTTGTAAATCTCTGTGTGTCTGTTAATATGTTTTCATGTTATCTTGAAAATAAATAAATAAATTATCTTCTTGCATCTTCCAAATTTAAAATCATCAAGGTGTGTGTTAGATTTTCTCCCAAAAGTCTGTATTTTAATTATTGTTACGAATGACAGTACTATGTTCCACAGTTGCAGAGACAGGAAACATGTTTTAAATGCTATAATCGCTACAAGGATGATTTTGTACATGTGTAGTCAAATTTAAGACAATATAAATGGTTATCTTAGTATAGCAGTTAAGAATATAAAAATAAAAACAACCTTGTCCCAAAATTGAAGAGAGTTTCTGAAGGGTTCATAATTTAGTATTTGAAAGATGTTAACTGTAAGATCCACTTCACAGAAACTCAGCTCCAACGCTGCTTGTTTCTCAATTCCATTTGGGTAGAAATAAATAAATGAAAACTCTTGTTTATTAAGAATGTCCATTACTTCAATATATGTGTAAATTGAATGTTGGAAGAAAAAAAGCCTGCTGTACGATTTCAAAAAGAGTGTAATTTGCATTCTTATATTTCAGGGAAAGTGGGGATAAGCAAAATATTAATGTGACAAGTAAGTCTGAGCTTGGAGGTAGAAGAGTCTATTAATGCACTGATCTTGTTTCAGAAAGGAATGTGACAATTCCGGACAGCTCAAGAGATTGGCTGCACTATGCAGAAGGAAAGAAGGGCAGTCACTGAAGCCAGTGAGTTGCTCTGTGATGCTCCAGTCATAGCGGACATTAACAAGTCACTAGCTATTTTCACATGCTTGTCATAACCTTTGTGTCACAGTTTCAGTGGAGAGAGAATACAGCACAGAGCACCTCAGGGAGCGAAAGCTAAAGCCAGCCTGTCAAGGACTGGCAGGTCCGGATTTGATCTGCCTTCTGTCTTCCTCGCTGTTCCCTGCGCGGCTTGTATCAACCGCACTTGGCCAAAGTTGTCAAACACGGTACCTAATTTAAAATGGGTCGCAATGCAATCAAGTTGTCACCACCCATTGTGTGGACAGCCAGACATCCTGGTAATGATATTAATTTGGAACACCAAGTTTATATTGTGCTTTCATTAACATCTCTGAAATAAGAATCTAAATTTTACCTTTTAAAGAGATACACATACAGCATCCTCCTTACAAGGTACCTCCAATCTAAGAACCTTAAAGGAAGATCTGTTCTTAGATCAGTCATGAGCACATTTCACAGTGATACTTTGGGAGTGACTGAAGGAGGCTTACCTATGGGGTATTAAATCACATATTCATAATGGAGAACAAGACTAAAAGGGGTCATCCCAGGACACTGTGCCACATGTGAGAAATCAAGATATTTCAGTTGAAAAGTTTCACTAACACACCACTGATATGAACACTACTGGAAATTTAATATGTAACAACTACAGAGACATTTTAAAGAAAAAGTTAAATAAGTTTTATGTATATTCTTCTTGTTGATATTGCTTATTTGCTTCTTTGGAGACCTGGAATGTTATCTAAATCCATGTTAATTTTAGTAAGTCATTTTATTGCATTTTATCTTATTTTTCTCTTCACTGTGTGGTTCAGAACGACCTCAGACTCACAGTGATCCTTCTGCCTCAGCCTCCTGATTGCTGCGATTACAGGTGTGCACCAGTGTGCCCAGCCTAATAAGCCACTATAAAGCACATGTACTATCTTATGTTTCTTCTTTGTGCTTCTCTTTTCCCTCTTTTCTTCTACTCTTTTTCTTTTCCCTTCGCTTCCTCTTTCTCTTCTTCCTTTTTCTCCCTATAACTCCTCTTCCTGCTCCCCTCTCTGTCTACCTCCCCCCCTTCCACCCCCCTTTGTTTTTCCTAATTCTTCCTCTTTTTCCCCTCCTTCCCCTCCTTCTGGTTCTTCTCATTTTCTCCTTTCTCTTCCTCTCCCTCTCCTGTGCCTCCTCCTCCTCCTCCTTCTCCTCCTCCTCCCTCTTCTTCTAATGGAGACTGAAACAAAGGCCATCCAATTGAGCTACATCCGAAATTTTTTTACTGTTTTTGTTTTGAGACAATGTCTTGCTAAGTCACTAATTTACAGAAGGTAACTGTGAACTTGAATCCTCTTACCTCAACCTGCTAGAGAGGTGAGGTCATGCCACACCTGACTCTTGTCATGCTTTTGAGTAAAGTTTTATTTGGAATCTAGGAGACTCAAGATAGGTTCATGAACTCTGACATTCAGAAAGATGTCTTTTTCCATTTTACCTAGTTGAAGACTGTATACTACTATGCACAGACAGAAAAGTTACCAAACTTGTAGAGAAACCAATTTTTAAATGTTTGTATGTTTTTTGTAATGAAATAGTGCCGATTCAAATGATTTGTACTGAAAAAGAGAAATAAATATGTAATTCTTTTCAAAAAATCATCTAGGCTTCTTGATAATCTTTAATTATAGGACTGTTTTACAACTGCAAGAATTTCTCCTGCCCTAAATTTGACACAAAATATGTTATTTAACTGTGTCAGCAGATTTTTAAAATGTCTATATGCATATATTTATGTAGGTATGCATACATAAATATCCATATGTATTTATATTTTAAATATCTTATTTAGTTAAGCAAAATGTTACTGTGAAAACATACAGAAAAAGCAGTGTGCTCTTCACATTGTAGTTCTCATGTTTCAGTCTTAGTTTGTAGCATCCAGAAGTGGTCGAAGGGACAAAGTTTCTTTGAGTTCTTCTCTTGATTATCCTCTTCTATCTGAAGCTGGTTTGCTCCATCCACCACAAGAAAGAGGCTGCAGATTTGGCTCAGTGGCCCAGTGCCTACATCTCCCTAAGGAATTGGAATGGGACATGCTCATATGATGGCCACTTAGATCCTTATACCAGGGAAAACAGATGGGAAATTTGGGAAGTGTCGTCTCTGACTGGAATCCCATCAACCCTACTAAAGCAAGTGTAGAAGGAAATATCGGGTGTTAAGGAAAGTAAATTTGACTAAATCAGTGCATCTTTTAAATTTTCCAATATCCTTTTTTAAATTGATGAAATTCATGTGTATTTATTGTATATAACATACTATTTTAATATGTACATATAGTGGAATAGTTTAATTGAACTAATGAACATATATATCACCTTACATGATTGTTAGTCTTTTGGGGTGAGATCATTTAAAATTACGCTCACTAATTTTCAAGAATACTTTGTTTTTAACTGTAGTCACCACACAGTCAGTGTACCTGTCGATGTTCTTGCGCTGATCTAACTGAAATCCTGTGCCCTTTGATCAACATCTCCCCAACCTTCTGTCTCCCCTGGTCCATGATAACCACCCTCTCCTTTCCATTTCAGAACATAACTTTTCTCTTTTCCTCACATAACTCTGGTGTTTGTCTTTTTGTGTCTGACTTACTTCATTTCACATAATGTCCCCCAGATTCACTCACACCATGAATGACTCACAGCCCTTCTTGCTTTATGATGGAATATAATCTTACATCCTATAACGTCCTACTGTATATTACCCTGTACGCTGCTTTTTCTTTATTCCTCCATGCATGAAAGGACATTTAGGACACAATAGCTTTACTATTATGGAGAATAGTACGTAAACATGGGTGTGCAAATATATCCACAAAATAGTAGTGTTATTATTTGGAAGCAATTTTTAAATGTTTGTATGTTTGGAATATATATATATATATATATATATATATATTTCTTTGGAATATATATATTCAATATATATTAAAAACATATCACTTTGACAAAACATGATAGAACCAACTGAGAAAGAGGAGGTTTGACTAATAGTTTCAGAAGGTTCATTGCATGGTCCTTTGGTTCTGTTGTCTCTGTGCTGTGACAAGATGGTGCACTACATCAGGATTATGTTCTTAAGGAAGCTCTCACTTCATGGCAGCCAGTGAGCAAAACAGAGAGAAAGGCCTGGGTTTCCAGTGTCCACTTCAAGGACGCACTGCCAGTGACCTCGCTTCCGCTAGGCCTCACCTTCCAAAAGTTCTACCACCTGTGTACAGTGCCACAGGCAAGGGACAAAGTTTTCAATGCACAGGTCTTTGGGGGACACTTAGGGCCCAAACTAGAGCAACCTCATAGTGAAACTGCTGAATCGTTCACGATTTCTATTTTTAATTTTTAAAGGACCTTTCGTACTGTTTCCCATGATTGTGCTAATTTACATTCTCACCAACAGTGTGGAAAGTTCCTTTCTCCACATCTCTAATCATTTCTCATTTGAGAAGGAAATGCAAGAGCACTTTGAAGTTGAGAGCTCCCCGTCATTCTTTTAGAATAGTACCATTAAACCTTAATCTGGTGAGAATCCTCCTCACCTGTGATCTCTTGCTTTATCAGAGTTAACATACTTATGAGCTCAAATTCATTGCATGTACTCTGCAGTCTGTGATGGAAGCCACAGTGAGAAGCAAGGTTTCACACATTTTAGGAGGAAACTGTAAATGCCACTCATCTGTTTGAACATTCTGTGGCAACCAAGGATCTCCAGACAATTTTTAACTAGCAGTGGATTATATCCTGCTGGTAGAATGGAAATTAAAACACAGGATATAATGGAAGAAATCATAGAAATATCAAATTGTAGTCCCACAAAAAGCAAATGGACATTTTAAATTCACACCATAGTAACCTCCCTACAGAGTATAAATAAAACTTTTACATTCAGTCTTTCTATTTTGTTTTGGATACATGAATCCTACATAGGTTTGCTATCATAAAAAGGTATAATAAATATGAATTAGGATAGAGCTTCAATTTATGAGGTTGAGAAGGAAATTTATGATTCACTTTTTGAAATCTTTAGATGTTAGATTTGTACATCTTGCTTAAATATTATAAATTTGAATATTATTTGGCAACTCTTTTCTAAAGGTTTAAAGTTAACTATTACGGAAATGAGATTTTCTTAAGAAATGTTTTAGTTCTTGAAAATTTATAACTCCCTAAATAAGTACCGGGATAAAAGGAATGGTATCAATTTCACTAAGGTAAAAGGTTTGGTTATAAATGTGTGAATGTATATTTGCCCTAAAAGCAGGTGGCGTGGTGATCCAAGAAGGCGGAGCATGACAGATGTACTTTCATGAATCAAAATGGTGTTTGTTCATTTTATGTCTTATGCTCACTGCTGGCATTCTTCGCTCTGGTTCGTATAATAAATACAAAGAATTTGTCAGAAGGATGAAATTATGTGTTCTCCAGTAGAATTTAAATTCTAGGAATAAAGAAGAAGGAAAGCTAGATTATAAACACATAATTAAAATTTGATGAACATCATGAAACAAAATGCACATAGATCACTCATCGAAGCACCAAATCTACTCTATAAAATGAGATCTTAGTAGATACATTAAGTGTAAAGTAAGTGCTATGGTTTGGATGTCCCCCCAAAGCCTCACGCCATCATGGAGCAGGGGTCTAGAGTTTATGACTGATCCAGCGTCCAATGCTGGGATGGTGGCTGTGAGCGCTACACCCGCCCTGGGGCAGGCAGCCTGCATACAATGTAAAGGAGGGAAAGAGGCTACTTGCTCTCCTCACTTTTGTGCTTGTAACCCTTGCTGTTGAACTGTTGCCCTCTGCCATGTGCCACCCTGCCTTAAAGCCAGCCAAGTATGGACTGAAACCTCCACAACCTGTGAACTAAATAAACCTTTCCTTCCCAGCTTTGGGCGTTGAGTATTTTGTCACAGCAATGAGAGAAAAGTAACCAAGAAAGTAAGCGTATCAATGTAAAGACTGTAGTTGGGAAGGGGCATCCAGGGGAAAATAATTTCTGGTTTCAATGTCTGGAAATGAAGAGTAAATATGTTTGGAGCGAGTTGAAGCAAGTCCCGTTGGTCTCTGACACTGACAGATGTTGTAGAGAGGAGTGGCAGATGGCCCTCAAGAGGCAGACAGGGACAGAAGTTCCTAGGGACTTGCTATCCAGATTAAGCACTTGGAACTTTTTTTTAAAAATGGCAGTAGGAAACCATCTGGGTACAGTGAAGCGGTGACCAGACCCGCTCATCACTCTATAGAGCAAGGCAAAGTGTGGATTAGAGAGGTTTGGAAGTAAACTGCAAAGAAGGCCACAGGGCTCTGTCTGTAGCCCAAACAGCGAAGAGCGGGTGTTCTCTGGTTACAGCAGGCGCAGGAGAGCTAATGACAAGCTGCAAGAATAGACAGGGTCTGAATCAGTACATGTGGTGAGTGAATAAGAAAACATTTTATCCATAAAGCGTAGTAATACATGGGGGAGAAGAAACGAGGAAGAGAGAGAAATAAAATGATGCTAAAACTGCCGAGTCGGGCCAGGGGTAGAGCTCAGTGCACAAGCGCGTGTCTGGCAAGCTCGGGGGCCTGAGTTCAATTTCTGCAACCAACAAAACAAAACAAAACAAAAGACAAAAACTGCTGAGTTCCAGTAGCTCAGTGGTAGACTCCTTGTCTGCCACGCTCAAAGCCCTGGGTGCTACTCCCAGTACTGAAACTAAGATTGCAGAATTTGGCAACTCAGTGTATGCTGTGATCATGTATTGATCCAATGTAATGAACAGACTTAGAGGCAGCTACTTTGGGACTGTGAGAAGCATCCAGAAACTATTAGTTTAAGTTGCCTCTAACACATCAAGGTAGAGTGACCTTGTAACATATTGGATTTGAGCTCAAGAATGGGCAGCTCAAGATAAGTTCTAAACTGGAGAGAGAAGTTCAGGAGTTCTCAGCCTATCACTGGTTGATGAATTTATGAGGTGATTTAGGTTTAATCAAGAATTGAACTGAATGATATTCTTCCAATTGTCTAATACTAAACAAAAGGATTCACACAGTTCTCCATTTTGGGCATACACCTAGACTCAGAAAAGATATTTAGCAGTAGACTTTGATTCAGGGCAAAAAGCCGGTTAATTTAATATAATCTATGGAATTTTAAAATATAACAAACAATTGTAAACTATATAGCAATATTAGCAAATTACTTCCAGTAGAAATACCTTACATAAGACACTGAATATAATATTTTAAGATTATGAAAAAACAATTAGTACTAAAAATACTACTAAATTGTTTAATTGATATGCCTTGTTATAAGTTAAAGATTAGTTTTCTAGAACACAATTTCTATTTTGCACATAAGTGTCTCAAAAATGTAAGACCAATATGTAAGGCAAAGTTACAGGTTTTGCTCAAATGTTGTATTGGGTGCAATATTTCTTGCAATAAGAATATAGCAAGGCATATGTGGGTAGTTTTGTAGGAATTTTCTCTTTTCAAGACTCCTCTTTGTTAATACATAGGGATTTCTTAGGAGGCATTGAGCTTGTAACCCTAAGAAAAGTTGGGAACTCTGTGTTCAAGATAATATGAAGTGACTTTTTGAGAAAAAGAACATTCCACTACAGTGACAAGACCCACATTTATATCCTGACTTTAATGTTTTTCAGGATCTTAAAGTTTCGTTCTTGAAAATAGATGTTAAAATACATCAAATGATTTACAAACCAATTTGCAGAATATAAATGAAGATAAAGTAGCGATATATTTCATTACAATACCTACAGAAACTTAATTGCTGTTTGAAATAAGGGCATATGTACACAGTTTTGTAAAATTTTTCTCCTTTTAAAATTCATTTTAAGGCTTATTTGTCATACCACTTAAGGAAAAAATTGAAAAGAAAGACGCAAAAAAAAAAAAAGAAAAGAAAAGAAAGACACCTGTGACATATTAAACTTATTTCAGAGCATTTAAAAGTAAAGGAAACATATGATTTTTTGAAGAGACATTCACCTTCATTTCTAACTTTCTAATTAAGAAAGAACACTTGAAGACAGCCATCAAAGTGGAACATGAGAGATACACGTCATTCCCAGTAAATATTGAAAGCGCAAGAAATGTCTCTGAAATGTTGCAGTTTTTTGAAAGCCCACCGTTAAAACAGCAACAGCTTGGAATGTGCACATATTCTATAGAAGGAGAAACTCAGTTGAGTTTGGGAAAGTTAAAGTCGTAACTTGCATTTGTCTTTCTTTTTCATAAACTCATAGGATAAAAAGGTAAAGAGAAGATAATATAATGTGATCAATAATGTTCAGGTAACTTCTCCCACTTGCCCAATTTGTTCCTCTCGGTATTTTTAATCACAGTATAGCTTTGACTTCCTCAATCCGACAGGCACAGAATATGAAAGTTTAAGGACCTAGTTTTCCTGAAACTTTCGGTGCAGCTTCACATCAGTATCTCACTACAGTACCGACAAGTCATCTTACAAGACCTAAAAGCAGTGTGACGCGTGTCCACAGTATATGCAAACACAAGTGAAATTAGCTTTCATTTCTTGGAGAAGTCATTAAATAGTAGATGTGAACAATATAAATTACTTCTTGTCATCTTTTTTACATTTGATGAGTTGAAAACTCCCTTTATGAGATATGGGTAAGAGGAAAAGTACTGAAAATCTGACACCCTTTATGTTCAGTTTGAAGGTTTGTTCAATTTCACATTCACACTCCTCCACTTTCTGATGGTCTTTATTTTCAGAATGAGATTCCTTTGATAGTCAGACATCTTAAATCTTATTCCTCCAGGCTAAGATCTCTATTTTCACTGCTTCCTTTAGAAAATTAGAATCTCTAGCTTCTACAATATTAAGTAGAGACTTTTAAAAAAGTGCTTATGACTTGACAAAAACTACATTAACTGTGAAAACTGACAAGAATTTGTGCATGTGGTGACTGCAAGAAGCAGCAAAGCTTCTATTACTAACAAATTGCATTTTATTATAAAATATGACTCCCATTAGTTTTGAGCTACAGCCAAGTCTCTTCTCATAGTTTAAAAAGCAGTTACCTTGACAAGACTCAGCTTAAATTACATCTTGATCTGTATTATGAACACAAAAGAATGTTTTCGGCATTAACATGACAATAAGAGCCTGATTTACAATCTCAAAGGAAAGAATTTCATAGTTAAATAAATCAAAGGACTTAACATTTGTTCCCAGCATTTCCCCTCAAGGGTGTGAAAGAGGATCAAACAGAATAAGGGCTATACCAGGTATTCAGCCTGAGAAATCAAGGTATGATATGGGTATATTAGCACATAACTTCAGGCTGGAGAATTTCCCACAGTCAGAAGACAACTATTCCCTCAGAACTACGGTGTCATTTACTGTGATCCTGGACCCACAAAAACTGCCATATGCTACTTTGTCTATTCTTTTCTGTATTCTTTCTTGTTTCTTCTTTATTTACCTAGGAATATGTTACAGGTTTATGACTAATCATAAATTTTATAATCTTAGATATCAGGAAAGTTTATTCTGGTCAGTTTTGTGAGTTTAATGACCTACTATTTTTCTAAGCCTTCCAACACAAAAATTCTACGTAAAAAAAAGTAGCTCTATAGAGAACAGATAAAAGACAAACATGTATATTAAAAGTTAGTATTAAATCAGTGTCAAGAATTGTTCAAATACCAGCAAAGAGATTAAATGCACACTTTCATGGAAACTGCAGTAAGGATGACTCTAAAGTAAATGTGACAATTACCAAATAATTATCTCCTGAGCTAATGCTAGATTAGAGAAAGAAAGATATAAATGAAGCCAGAGTCTTAGGGGGAAAGGTTCAATAAAAACCATATGGAACTACATTTTAAGGGGAATGTGGAGATAGAATGTGCTCGAGGTATAAAGAATATAATGAACGAAACTCAGTCCTGAGGAATCACTTTCTTCAAGGGATCAAAGGATCAGTTAAATGGAGATAGAGGAGAGACATTGGAAAGCATTAAACAATGCATTTGGGAGATCCAGAGAAAACCTTACTTAGATGTAGTATTGGAAATACAATTCAAGATTTAGGATGAGATTTCTCTACAAACATGTACATCGAATAAGCAGTGGTCAAGGTGAAAGCTAAGGTAGTTCCAGTCTTCCTCAGTAGGATATCCCATAGGCTACGGTAGAAATGAGACTTCACTCAGCTTTTCCTTTTTGTATTCAGATGCTCCCCAATCGCTTTAGTAAAATCTGTGTAATTATTCTTTGTAGAGATTCCTAAGTAGAAATAATTAGAAATAATCTGACAAACTGAATTCAATATTCTCAATATTTAATAGATTTACATGGGAGTGCATTTTGCATATTAAAAACACAGTAAATATTTTTGTAGAATGTTTTTCACATGAAATGTGTTAGGTATTAAGATCTCTTGTTTTTCTTTAAAATGTTTTAAATGATGAGTTCTTGATGTGTGTTTTACTAGAAATGTCAAGCTTAAAGAGCTTTATAAGCAATCAAGTATATTTTAAAATTATTGTTATTTCTATACCTTATTAAAATTAGCACAATAAAAGTTAGTTATTATTGTACGTAACCTGTCAACACTACATTACAGTTGTACTACGAGCCTTTGGAGTGGTATGTGAAATCTATAATGCTTATTCTAAATTATCAAGACATATAGACCATACTCATACCAAATTAACTTGCACTGGGTTGAAGCATTGTGCTTATATTTTGCTAATCTACCCAAATTCTCATTGCTGAGAATAAGACTAGCTTTGGCTTTACTTATTTAAGAACAACCGGAATGAGGGAAAAGAGAAAAGAAGGAAGAGAAAAATATGTATGTATGTGTACAGAGGATGGCTAAGACAGTCGCACTGCTGATTTCTACTTTTTATTGAAAGGAACAGTTAATGTTCAGTTGTTGAATCAATCTTATAGGCCTGTGTTTGTTTATCTGAGTCACCAATTTGAAGACATCTGTTATGGTTGATACATTGTGTCGACTTAGTGAGTCTAGAGGTTTGGCTGAGTGAGGCAGCAGGAAGCCAGGCTGCTTACTTTGCATATGTCCTGAGGCTGTGGAAGAGGTCATGGAGATTATGTGAGTGCTACACGCCTCCCCAGTGGGGCTGGGAAACGAGAGAGGCTGCTTGCAGCCTTTCCTCCCTTTTGCTTGCGGTTTGCTGCGCTCTGCTGCCATGAACAGTTTGCCCTCTGCCATGTGCCACTCTGTCTTTGAACCAGCCAAGTATGGACTGGGTATTTTGTCTCCGCAACGCGAAAAAAGTAACCAAGACAACATCAATATGTGATACAACAACCATTGTTAATTTCCTACCACCTTGTCTTAAATTCTGTATTGCTTATATTGTTTTTGTGTAAATGTCTGTGTGTTTGTTAATATGTTCTCATTCTTTTATCCGTACAATAAAAAATAAACACACAATGCTCCATTTCTATTTTCCCATAGAATTGATAATTTTGACAGTAATAAATGGAAAATGGAAGAATAACTGACATAAATAATTTTTAATGATAAAATTCCAGACTACTAAAGAAGAATGTGGTATAGATTGAAAAGTTTATATTCTCATAATTTGTTAGAACCAGCTCTCACTTGTAACTCAGGGTTCTGTCCACCATGTCACACTGAGTGACATACCTTGGAGCCGCATAGTTAGGTCACTTATGCTCTGATGGTGCCTAAAAAAATATAGTTTTAACCAAGGACAGCTCTGAATAGTAAATCATGTCTCTGCCATTAAATTTTTAACACAACCTCATGAAAGATTCTGCCTTAGTTCATACTACATAATTTAAGTACTGTGAAGACAAAATCTGGACAACAAAAGTAAAATGAAGTTATTCCTCTCAAATGTGCACTCATAATTATAATTATAATAAACTATATTTCATAGAGAAAATCTCTAATACTTTTTAGCAGATGAAAGAGCCTCCATTGGATTCAAGACTATTTTCCTTTCAGTTTTTACCACTCACAGAATTGACTCTATAAGTTAAATTCATTAGCTTAATTAATAGTTAATTATACATCAAATAGTACGACTAATATAGCTGTTTGACCAACAAAACAAGCATTTAATTGACAAATTAAGGTTGTCAAAAAGATACTATTAAGGTTGGTGGTACAGCTCATTGGCAGAGCATGCGTAGTATGGATTAGATGCTGGGTTTGATCTCAGAATTGCATTTAGTAATTATTATGCAAAGAAATAAGTACCATCATTTATTTTTAACAGCTATTATGTAACAGGCATAGTGCTGGGCTTGGAAATAGAATAAGGGGTTGATTCCTGTTCTACCACTTCCCAACTACCTACCCTCTGTTATTTTGTAAAATAGGAGTGAAATTACATGACTGCTGTTTCATGGAATATTTAAGGGACTAATTAATAAGGGAGTATATTCTAATTGTCTTGCAAACTGAAACATAGTATCTTTGCTGTGCAAGTTGTGTGTATTGGTTAAAAATAGAAATAATCTTAATCACTGCAAAAATTTCTATCATCAAAACTTGCCGTTAGAGATCAAGTTAGATATTTCCCTATGTCATTCTGCTTCTTCAGTCTTCCAGCCCCTACCTTCTTCCACGGACAGCGCATCAGCTGTCTTCCTTGCAGTCCAGCGGCCAGTTGTACCAGGTAAAAGAAAAACTTTCTGAAGGCTAAGGAGAGGGAAGAGATCATGGTTTGCACGTCTTTGGCTTTTTAAAATTTCTTTCTTGATTTCT
The DNA here is from genome assembly GCA_004027595.1 of Dinomys branickii. Taxonomy (NCBI): domain Eukaryota; kingdom Metazoa; phylum Chordata; class Mammalia; order Rodentia; family Dinomyidae; genus Dinomys; species Dinomys branickii. The sequence goes on along the minus strand of PVLD010003261.1, from coordinate 132,913 downwards.
ATAACTTTCAGGTTTAAAGTTAGTAACAGCTCACATGCTTCTGTAGGATTCCTCCGCCTTTGCCAGGTTTTACTGCATGCTCACATACGCTCTCACTAAGCTCTTTCCAAATTCCAAATATTACAGTGTAATCCATTTACTGCTGGAAAACTGACTGATACAAAGCCTTAGCATTTGCTAATAATCTCAGAACTGCAAGATATGACATCAAGGTTACTTTTTCCTACTAAAAACTAGGGATGTGTCTAATTCCATCTTAAGGGTTTTACCCAATCCATATTAAGAATAATAATATATGTTTTCAAGTATGGAGTTTCTATTAGGCTACAGTATGGACTACACTCTTACACCCCTGAGTCGATTGTTATGACTGGCAAATAGAAAGTGGGTGATACAGTTCAATACAGCCATTTACAATACTTCTTGACAAGCTGTCATTACTAGTTTTTCATCAATCTTTTGTGTTAATTCTGTGAGCTATAAGGAAGTCAATATAAGGATAATGGCAAAATCAACACAAAAACCTTCATTACAGAGAAATCAAACGGCAGTCAGGAGCTGTGTTCTGTGAAACTGAAACTGCCTAAAATGTCTGTTTCCCTGCTGATTTAGGTAGAGTATTTGGTTGCAGAAGTCAATGTTTCGGGAAAATAAATAGCATTCTGAATTCCACAGTGCTGATCCCCAAATTTTCTGTACATCTGTGAGAAATACTGTAATGCATTTTGTTTTGTTAAGCTTGAATTTATTTCCTTTTCGCTTGGACTTGCTTGAGTATTATGTAGCAAATAGAGGATCGCATTAGTTAACAGTTCTCAACAGGTAATGTAGTAGTGTCTCCACTATTCCTTGGTCTTTTAAAATTATGTTTGTATTTTCGTATTTCTTGAATACAACGAGCCAAGTTTCTTAAAAACAGAATACATGCTTTGAACTGTTTCGTCTACAAGAGTTGGCACTGATGTGAATAACTCCAAATCAGAGCTCAATGTTTGATGATTTTCACAGTTTAAAATTATCCAAATTTTCAAATTAAAACGCAACATATGCCTTTCCTACAAAAGAGACCAAAATTTTCTTCTGATCTCTATCAAAATTTTATTCCTGTATGCCTTGCAAGCCAAATGTAACAGGGGAAAAGAAATCCTGTTTTTCAATTTTGCTTTCGAACTCACTTAAAATAGTTTCTCCAAGTATCTAATTTGATTAGAAGCAGCACTTTCTAAAGTGAATCAATGTAAGTCATTTAAAATAACAGCTTTCATTTGATTTTCTATTTTAAAAATGTGTGACTCTAGAGAGAGAAGAAACTTAGTATTATCACTGTAGAGTAGGCAACTTTTGAAAAGGAGCGTTATCTACAGAAAATCCTCTTTTTTAAGTTTAAACTGTAGTAGAGGCTCTGAAAATTCTTAAGCATATAAATACATTGTTATAGTTAGGACTTGAATATTATAATGACATAAATGGCTCAATTTTCTATTCATCTAAATAGATAATCTCACAACTCATTAAATGACAGCAATTGAAAAACCCACTAAGGAAATTTTAAACATTGTATGGTATATACATAAATTAAGAAAGTGACTAAAGATTTGATTTGAGGTCACAAACATAGTTGATGAATTAAAAGAAAAGAATGATTTGATATAAATTGTTTCAGTACAAGATATTTTTATGTAAGAACCAAGAAAAGTCATTAAATTTCAATAGTATTGCTAAATATTTTTTTTGGTACATCTTTTAAAAATCACTTCACATTAAATTTTAGGAAAAAACCATACAACCTGACTGAAACTTCTAATGGACAGATGGTAATTAAACTTTGTACCTGGACAACAAAAATTTGGTAGAAAAAGAACATATTATCTTTTGCTGATGAGTGATTAAAGTAATTTTGCAAGCAAGAATGCTTTTGGTGGTGTTTAATTTTTAATATCATTCTTATATTTGTTTATATAAGTTTTTCATCTTATTTTAAATAAGAATTTAAATAAAATTCTTATTTTAAATTTTTTCATCTTATTTTAAATTCTTGACCAAGATATTTTGATTTTAAAACCTCTATATGATACTGAAGAATAATTTGTCATATCCACATAGTTTCTATGACTCTCTTTTATGACTGTATTTAATGAGAGTTTTGTCAGAAGTATGCTCTAATTAAACACTGAAAAATAGTAATTGGTTGTTTTTCAGTGAAGTTTGCTAAAGTATCTAAGATTTTATTTCCTAGAGTTATCTAAAGGCATATCATTGAATATGTGTAGTTCGAGAGCAAAGTAGTAGAAAGGAATGCAGAATATAAAAATATGTTTGCCTTACTGCCATATGTTGTACTTGTAAGGTTTTTTAGAGACCGTCTGTGCCTTCTCTCAACTCTGATTCCATACTCTCCTTTCATCAGTGAATACATTTTTATTGCCAACATAGTACAAAATGTCATTAAATTCAACATGCTATCACAGTGCTTTGTTAGGTGAGATATAAAAAGGGAAGGAAGCGAAGGGGTCTAGGATAAAATGAAGGCATCCTATCTTTTGGTTTATATCAATTACCTGAATTAATTACTCAACTGAGAAGAGACATATTTTTATGTGATCTAGGCATTGCCAAATAGTTTAGAATTTTTTTAATGACATATTTTTCCTATTTTTATCCAATACTCATGGAAAATTTTTGGTGCCTGCTATTCGCTCATTTATGTATTCATTGAACAAATAGTGAGTATTTATTTCAAAATAAGTATTTTTCAACATATCTGTGATATGAGGAATGCAGTGAGCTTCTCTATCTTTGGCCTGGTTGCCTCAGTAGATGGCAGTAACTTCGCCAAGGCAGAGAGTATCTAAAGTGACTAAGATTTAAAAGGAAGCCATTATTGGTTCTTTTTAAAATTCTACATAGCCACTTGCTATATATCTGAAAAAGTTCAACAAATTACACTTCTTAAATTTCTTTGCATTGTACATAAATATCTTTACTTGAGTTTAATTCATAAAGTACAATATGAAGATTAATGTGGATTTACTTTCCTTATAGTACTTTTAAATTTCTATTCTTTGAATATGTCTGAAAGGTCAAAATGAAAATCCATATATTATATGTGAATAGTTAGTCTTACATCACTATGAAAACACTGAAGAGTCAGCCAATGGGGATACCATCCCCCAACAGGTTTCTTGGGTTCACTATCCTATTATATTTTCTTTCACTGGGCAACTTTATATTTATATCTCAGAAAAAAACAATGAAATCCCTTTAGGATTGGAAATTCTCTATTTAAACCTTGAAAAGACATACAATATTTTGTGAAATGGTTTAAATTTACTAAGTAATGACTGTAAGTAAGAGAAGATGTTAAATTAAGTTAATGTCCTTGTATTGAGGATGGTTATCAGAACATAAGGTTCAAAGAAGCAGACTTAACCAAAATACAGAAACTGTTTCAGCAGGGCACATATAGGACATTAATTTCTCTCCAAGTGAGTGACACATCTCAAAAACTGGGAGGTATGCAAAACTGCTTTTATGTGGCTAATTTTAGGTCTTTAGCACAAGGAATTTGTAAACACACAAATTTTATTACCACTCAGAACAAGACTGTAGGATATTTCTGTTACCCCATAAGGTCTCTTTGGGTGACTTCCTGGTATGTATGTCCGACAGAATAACCACTATTTTAAATTCTATAATTTGTTAACATTTTCCCTTTCTTGAATTTCATAAAACTGAAAATATGCAGTAGGTTGCACTTTCCTTTCTGACCTTTTGTGCACTCCATGTAACAGTTTCCAGACTTATTAATGCTTCTGTTAGCATCAGTGCACTATTTTATGGTATCACATTCTATTGTGTTAATATACAGTAATTTATTTACCATCCTGTTGAAACAAATTTGAATTATTTTTAGTCTAGAACTACTGTGAGAAAAATTAGTATGAACACTTTTGCATTTTTATCTCCTGGGCCAATAACTAGGAGTACAAATGTTGAGTCAAAGATAAATCAGCACTTAGATTTAGCAAATATTGCCAACATTTTAAAGTATTTTTACCAATTTAAACTTCTGTCAGGATGAGAAAATGTTTTGTTTTTTTGAAAATCTTGGAAAATTTGGTATTATCTATCTTTTTAATTTTAGCAATTTTAGCAATCTGTACTATGTCACTGTAGTCTTATTTGATAAGCCTCTCATGGTTAATAGCATTGGGCTCTTTTTCATTCACAAGTATTTCTGCAGAGGAGGTGTGACATACCCTTTCTCATGAATTCAATAGTGTGTGGAGGTATTTAATAGAGTATTATATATATATACACACATGAATACATACATATACCTTATGGGGTGTGTGTGTGTGTGTGTGTATATATATATATATATATATATATATATATACCTTATGGGGTTGGAAATTTCTTCACCCTATTTAGCTATTTGGTAAATAGTTGTTGTCGTCAATTATATTTATTTTTAAATTGGTCCATGATTTATGGGTGACAGTGTTATAATTTGATACATGTATATACTGCCTAATGATGAAATATGGGTAATTAGCATTTCAGTTTCATCAAATATCAATTCTAGGTGTTGAGTGCCTTCAAATTCTTATCCTCTCATTATCCAGAAATATATAGTTAATTGTTATAGGTCTGACTTAGTCTCTTCCTCATTGCCAGAACACAATACCTGATGCCCACAACTTAAAGGAGAAGAGATTTGTTCTGGTTCACAGTTACAGTCTCTGGCTGTCACAGTTCATGGTCATGGCATGGTGCGAAGAATGAGACATGACCTAGAGTTCAGGTCCAAGGAGGCCCAGAGCTGCAGCTTTCTACCCAACACATCTAAGTGTGAGAGAGTCTCAGGGAAAAACAGCCTGAGCTGAAGCTTAATGGCCTTTTATTGATAGAATCGGGGAGCAGGCATCAAGAACAAAGAAGGATACCTGTGCAGGAATTTGTGAAGGGACAAGGGAAAGGACAGGGCAATGGCAGCATGGCCTGCTACATGACTGATCTTGGGGGCAATCAGAGTATGGGAGGATGAGGGCCTGGGCTCCTTAAGGTACTGTGTTTTGATTCTATTTGGACTTGGGCCCCTGTAAGCTCTCTTTTACTCTCTAACCATACATTCTAGGAGGTTTTGGGATGTGACCTCCGAAAGTCCCTTATCCCTGTGTATCCATCTCTTGCCTAACTCTGACCAATGTCCGCATGCCTGGTCAGCTCATTCCAAGGCAAGAAAGATATGCTGGAAGGACCTGCACTAAAGGAAAGCTGCTCATTTTACGATGATCAAGAACAAGACATAGAAGAGAGCAGCCCTCTGGGAGGGAGATCGACACCTCAAAGTCAGAGCCCAGAGACCTACCTCTTCTGACCAGACACCATCTCCTACAGAGACCCTATATTCTAACAACCTCTCGAACACAAGGCTTTGGGCTTATTTTAGATCAGCCTTTACAAGACCACAGTTGTCCTATTATACTATGTAAAATTAGGATCCTTTGTCCCCTCCAACTGTGTTTTGGCATCCATTAACTTTCCTAATAACCCCTTCCTAATCTCTAGTGACTTTTATTCCACTCTCTACCTATATATGAAGAACATTTTTAGCTTCTACGGATAAGTGAGAACATAAAATATCTGTCCTTTGGATCTTGGCTGATGTCACTAAAAATGATGGTCTCCATGTCCATTTATGATGCTGCAAATAACAGAACTTCATACTTTCTATGACAATAGTACTTTTCCATGCATGCATACCACTGATTATGTGATGCCTCCGGGTTTGATCTCATTGTGGCTGCAGTTTTCCCGAGGATTGCTTGGGCTAATCTGGGTCATTTGTTTGTTCATATGACTTTTTAAATTTTGTTTTTGTGTGTGAAAAATCTCACTGATGAGGAGTCCATTATAGCTGTAAATACCTGTGGGTAATAATGGAAAGCTAAACAATGTTTGTTCTTCCAGTTAATTAGCAGGTAACTTCTTTCCTTTATGTGTGTCCTGTCTGATTTCTTCTGTCAATGATTTATCATTGTATTACAGAGATTATTTGCTTTCTGGGTTAAATTTATTGCTGGATATTTTATTTTTTATGCATAGATATCTTGAATTAATCTGCTTTTTAAATTAATTTTTCATCAGCTTATTATTAGTATATAAGAAAGTTTTTGTACATGGATATTATACTCTGTAACTTTATCAAATTAGGTGATCAATCCAACTTTGTTTTTGGAGTTTCTAGGGTTAGAAATTTTTATTAGGAAACCATCTGATGAATAATTTGACTTCTTCATTTTGAGCACAGATAGATTTCTGTCTTCCCAGAGTACATACAACAAAACTACCCTTGAGAAATGGAGAAAAACAATAAAGACCAGAAAAAAAAACAGGCTACAACTATACAAATGCATTATCAGTTTATTTGATTATAAGACATGCTTAATAGAATCAAAGGTCAGGAAGCGAACAGACAATAACCATCATCATGAAAACACATTAAAGAATAAAACTCATTGGTAAAGCAAAAATGATAAAATTCACTGGAAAAAGCAGATACACAGATCAAAAGCTAAAAGAATCCAGTCCTCTCACTTCAGAAGGCCATCAAAGCTAGTCAAGAGAAATTTAATGTTAAAAGGAATGTACAAACCAATGGGTGAAATGCTTGAGGGTTCTGGGAGTGCACACCCCCAAGTAGGCCCCTCCTGGGAATTCACCAATGGACTCACCCATTATGAGTACAGCACCCCCTGATCCAGGTACCTCCACGAGCACAAATTCTGAGCATGTGAAACTTTTAGGGGACATCCTGGGTCTAAATAATAATACCCACCTATATAAATATTGCAACCTTCTTCAAAGCCAGCCCTTGGGAATCTCAGTTTCTATGATGAAATCCCTAGGATTGTTGCCATTTAGACTCACCCCAGGTGTGTGTATTTGTGCTTTAGTTTATTCTAAGCTACTCAGCTTAATCCCTTTAAGGTCAGAGTTCTTTGAGTTTTGTCCGTCAGAAAAAGAATCACGTGTGCAGGTTTCTTATTTCTGTTGGAATCTTTAATTAACCATGCAGTTCAGTTAACAAAGCATCAATCTGCATGTGAACGCACACCCTTTCTTAAGAGCAAATATAACTGTCAGGGATGGAATTTAGGCACTCACATTAAAGAAAAATATTTGGTTTTAGTTTTTAATAAGTATAATTATTTTGGATTTATGTGTGTCTTTGGCTATACATATATATTTGGATATATGTAATATATATTTGGAGATGTATAATATATACATTTGATTATATATATTTGGACATATAGATATATTTTGCTTTTCAACTGTGTCTCACTGTATTGGTCACTTTCCTGTCACTAGGACAAACTACCTGATATTTGAAACTTGAAGAGAGGTTTATTTTGGCTGAAAGTTCATGCCAAAAGAACATGGGATTATTATACTCAAGCAAATTTTTTTAACTCTAAGCTCATAATTTTTATTTGAAAAGAATCTTAAAATCTATTCACTTGCCAAATTATTGGCATTTGATACAACATCAACTACATTACTTACGGTGTATACTAGATATTTAGATTTATTTAGTTCCATGCCTGCAATCTTTTGATCTACATCTTTCCATTTCTCCCCCCATCCCTGACCATCATAATAGAACATCAATTACACTTCTGTGTATTTTATTATATATAATACAATTAATATATCTTTTGCATCTAAGTGAGATCAGACACTGTTTTACTTTCTGTGTCTAAACTATTTCACTTAGCATAATATCCTCTAGTTTCATCCATGTTGAAGAAAATGGCAGCTTTCCTTTTCTCTTTTTTTTTTTTTTTTTTTTTTTTTTGCAGTACTGGGGATCGAACTCAGGACCCTGCACTTGCTAGGCAAGTGCTTATTCCACTGAGCTATATCCCCAGCCCCTTTCCTTTTTTCTTAAAGCAGAGAAATATTCCACTCCATACTTTGTCCATTCATATATTCAGGACAGTCTGTCCATTCATGCATTGTTGCCCCATCTTGGCTATTAGAAATAGTTGTCCAATGAGCATGGGAATATAGAGATGTTTGTGAGGTACTTATTTAATTTCTTTTGCATATAAACCCAAAAGATGTATTTCTAGTTGATATGGAAATTCTATTTTTTCTTTCTTTGGGAAACTTTCTGTTGCTTTGCACAGTGACTACCAGCATACACTCCTACCAAGCTGACATAGAATCCTTTTTCCTCCCACCTTCACCATCACATGTTATTTGTTAATGTTTTAATAAAACCCATAAATTAAAATATTTCTAACTGCCTTGTACCCTATCTCATTTTCATTGCCTACGGTTGATTTAGAACTTTATCTTTTATAGCAGCAATTAGTATTAGCAGTAAAACTTTATTTCTGTTCATCTTTCTGATTTTACAAGAATAGATATATATTACATATATGTATGCTTATGTATATAAAATCAAAATTTTACATAGATATCGTTCAATGAGAGCACCTTAGGTACATAAATATTTAAAATCATTGTTTAAAAACTTGAGGTCATTTTATTTTCTGAAGTAGAGCTTCCTGTTTTAGGTTTGGGGTATGAAAATGAGATGGTGTGAATGACTAATCTTTTTCCACTCCAGGAACCTACAAGTATTATGATAGAATTTTCTCTTAATAGCTTTACAAGACTTGCATTTGGAAAGCTACTGATTTGTGAATTTTGGTACTAGTTAAGCAGATGTTCTAGTTGAGTGATTCAAAGTTTGTTTTGAAATGGAGAAAAATTATTTCTTACTTATTTTTGAATGTCTCATAATATCTGGCATACTATTTTGAGCTTGTTAGGATGTTGATGACTACTCAGTTTTTTAAAATTATTTTATTTATTTATTTACTTTTTTATTTTATGAGAGGGTTTCACTCTGCAGTTCAGACTGGCCTTGAACTCACTATGTAGCCCAGGCTGGTCTCAAACTCATAGTGATCCTCCTGCCTCAGCCTGTAGAGTGCTGGTATTGCAGGCATGCACCACCACACCTGGCAATGACTGTTCCTTTAATAAAGAAGGATCCATTGCTGGAATGTTCCTTTCTCAGGTAACAATGTAATATATTGGTAAATATGAGAATACGAAGAAAGAAAAAAAGAAAGAGAGAGGATGACAATGCAGAATATTATAGGGAGGGATAACTTTGAAGTCAGCTCTTAAATTCTTGCAAAAATTTTGACAATTATTTAGTTAACTCTAACTTAAAAAAAAAAAAAAGAAAAAATGATAACAAGCCTAGAATGAAATGGGGTGAACAGACTGGAAAGATGTGTATGGTGGTTTGTATCTGTAATCCAAACACTCGGGAGGCTAAAGCAGGAAGATTGCAAATTGCAGCCCAGCTTGAGCAGTTTAGTGATTTAGGGAAACCCCACCTCAAAATAAAATAAGATTAAAATAAATAAGGTATGGTTAGGTATGTAGCTAATTGCAAAGGCCCAGGATGCAATCAGAGAGACAGGGTGAGAGAGAGAAAGTGTGTGTGTGAGAGAGACATAGGGAGAGAGAGAGAGAGAGAGAGAGAGAGAGAGAGAGAGAGACACGGAGGGAGGGAGAGACAGAGACCGCGGAAAGCCAGTGAGAGGAGGGAGGGGCGGCAGGGAAGGGGAGAGGAAAGGGCACCACCTAAAGATCACACTGAATATAGCCATTAACTGAGTTGGCTTGAAATGAGAACATAAGTGATACTGAAGTTTTAAAACTGAATTCCTTATAGGGCGGGGTAAGAGCGTAAGATGAAGTCTGGCGACTGAAAGGGATGGAGTACATCAAATTTGAGCCATGCTGAGTTTAAGACATCATCTAAAATTTCTATAGGAGTCTGGCAGATGCTATAGGAAGTCATAATTCCAACCTAGAGTTGGTTTTACTTTTATCATCATTCGCTTATTTGCTACCTTATTTTAAAGAAAACGTTTTTCCTTGGCTCTCAGCTTCTTTGCTAACAGAGAAAAATCAGGTGACTTCTAAGTACTGTACATGACCCAGATGTTTTCCAAATGACCTTCATCACAAGTTAAGGGTGCACAAGTAATTTAAATATGAAATTTCTGAACAGAGAGGTTTAAAGTCTCACCTTGGTTTCAATAACACAAGTTCCACTGCTTTATCTCAAACCTTTGGGGCTAGATGTATTTTCTACTTCAAAATGCAGCAAGTTTTGTGAGGTTAATTTGGTGCAAATATGATGTATTATGTGATTCTCATGGTAGGTTTGCCATTTCACATAGCAATCAAATCTTAGTATATATACAGTGAAATCCACACACAGCCACTCTAAGAAGATAAGTACTAAGGAAAAATTCAGGGCAGGTTCTGTTACAAAATTAGTTTCCTAACAGCTTTGTAATTTGTAATATCAGAATTTGAGAATTATGGATGATGGATTGTACCTGTAGCTTTGTAGACTTCTCTTGCAAGAGCTAATGAAGAAGTATTATTAAAGATCTGAGTTCTGGGCAAGTCTAGCTCATTGTTTCAAATTGTACAGTAAAAATGTGTCACAGGTGGATACCAATAAGAATATTTTCTATTCTCTTAAATAAGTGTACACTATCAGAAACAGAATAGAAGATATAAAATTATCTAATAATCCACATAGTATAATCTTTCAAAGTAATAAATTATGCAAATATTTGGTATGGAATTCATATCTGATTTTGGTATGCATATCAATAGTATTGTCATATTTATGCACATGCATATATTTTTAAATGCTCACTTCAGAGACACATTGAATCTTCTTCAAAGTGAGTCAGAATAAGTATATTATGAAGTCAAGAAGTTTTATTCTTGATAGTACAACCTGACATAGTCCTTTATTTAAAATATCCAAGTAGTTCTAGCACTATTATTAAGTACTATGAATATCAGTGATGTTTGACTTCATTTTGAATATTACTTGGTCTAAATTAGTGTTTACTCTCAATGTTCCAAGGGTAATAAATTTCATATTTGATTCACCATAGAATTTTCTCAAAAAGTATACTGAATGTCTTCTGTACACTGATCCTTCAATAAGGAATGTGTGAAATTTTAATAAAATAATGTCTTTCCTGAACTTAGATTGATAATACATTTTTACTTTGAGGTCTGAGGACCATTCTGTGTTATTAGTACCAGTCCAAAGAATATTGTCTTTTGAATGACGTTCAATCTAACCTTCAACATCTAATCATTTAGGAGGCTTGTTTAGTGAAAAGTTTAGATATTCAGAATATCCTGAATATAGATGCTGTGCTTTCAGTCTCGCTTCTTAGAAACCAAACTTTAATAATAATCACCGCACCCTATTAAGACTATGAATATATCCATAGATTCTGTTTTATGTCTCTGTATAGAGTTTTGTAACAAATTCACGACAGCAATGATAAAGTTTAGCAAAGAACTTTGAATGTTTAAATGTTATTATAAATCTAATGTAGTAAAAAACAGTAGTTATGTTTCTGCAAGATAGAAATTTTCTTTTGTAAGGGAATATTATATTATTATGTTGTAAATGGCCTTTAAGAAAATCTCGCAAAATTGGTAATTTATAACATTCCATCAGTACACTTGAATTAAAAGTAATTATTAAAGCATCACTTGGCAGAACAGGTTATCTCACTTGTGATGGTGGCAGATAGAGAAATGTGTAGTGAGACTATTGAGTAAAGAACAACTTCAAGGGTATTTGAAGAGGGACACGGAGCCACCATGGGACCTGCGGGGCCATGCAGTTCTGCCACGTATGGAGAAATCTCAGGCCCTGTGGTCCCATCCCTGCCCCGTGATCCCTCTCCTTTGGCCACCACCAATAGTACTGGCCCTCCAAGATCCTCAACTATGACCCAGAAGAGGAGTAACAGCCACAGGCCAGTACGAGCGGCCTGGTCAACAATGAGCTGGAGGGCTGAGGTTTGCTACTAATATGAGCACTGAGAGGGGCTTCATACCGCTTGCAAATACGAATTTTGTGTCAACCCATAGAGACAAGATATATGAAAAATAGCAATCCTGGAGATAGAGAGATGACAACATACTCTATACAGAAGATCTGAGAAACTCTTCCAACTGTCTCCCAAAACTAATAATTAAACTTAGAACACACCTTGAACTCCCTCAGTGAGCATGGGTGGGGGAGATTTCACACCACTTGTGCCCAGCATCAAAGAATTTGAAGTGAGAATTGAAACCCTGACAAGAAGCAAACAAGACCCCGTCCTGAAAAACAGTTTGGGTGACTGCCATGGCACAGTTAGAAGAACAGGAGGGTACTTCCGGCAAAATGGTGACCAGGTAAGCAGCAGAAAAAGATCCTCCTGGAGGATCGACAACCAGATGCTGAAATACAGCAACATGAGAAAGACAAGAAGGAGAGCAATGGGTGCCCTGGTACCCTGGACCCAGGAAAGATCTGAAATGGGAATTGAAACTCTTACAAAGAGCAAACAAGACCTCCCCTGGAGAAAAAGCTCAGAGGGCCGCCATGGTGCAGTTAGAGGAAGAGTAGGCGGAAAAGGAAAGAGCCACCGCTCCATACACACCCTCAGCCTGCTCCCTCCTTCCAGCACTTACAGCTTCAGCCTCAGAGGCCCCTGCTCTTGGAAACATCCCCAGTTTGCCGGAGGACAGCAAAGTCCTGAGTGCTGGTTCAAAATCAGAGAGGAGAAAGCACAGCCTGAAAAGGAAGCAGTGGAGGTCAGAAGGAGTGGTTGAATCCAGTGTGAGGATGGGAGGTTACAAAGGCCATTGAAGCAGAATCCCCACTCTGCAGAAATCTCTCTAATCAGTGCCCTGAGGCAGGCCAGAGTCAAGGCAATCAGTGAACAGCCCACCACACCCAGTTCTATGCCTCCCCCGAGGATATGGCCTCAGACCTCTCCACTGTGTGAAAAAATACCAGCAAAGAGTAGCAGAAATCAGTGGCCCAAGACCACAGTAATTCCCAGGGATCCAGTCAAAAAACAAAAGGGAGCTGGAGCACAACAGAAAGAGTGAGCTGCAGACAGAGGTGGGATACACGGCCCCATGCCCTTCTCACTCCAACACCAAGCAGAAAGCATGAGCTGAGTTACCAGGCTTCAGCTCCCACCCTGAACTCCTTCTCTGAGCACCGTGAGTCCTGGTGGCCCGAGCAGGCACCATGTGATCCTGACAACAATGGGCTGAGTCAACTGGCTTCAGAACTCACCCCAAACTACTAATATGAGCACCAAGAGAGACTCCACACTGCTTGCATATATGAAAAATGTACGAACCCATAGCGCCAAACTGCATGAAAAGCAGCAGTCCTGGAACCTGAGAGAAAACAACATACTCTACACAGCAGACCTGAGAAAATCTTCCAATTCTTTCTGAGAACTAAAAATTAAACTTAGTACACACCATGGACTACCACAGTGAGCACAGGTGGAGGAGACCACATGATACTTGTGTCCAGCAGCATAAGTGCACCCAATGCCCAGCAAGATGGAGTGGTGGGATGAGGCAATGTCATGGAACTAGGATGTAGACCCGCCTCTCTAGCTGGGAGGGGATAGTCTCCAAAGTGTCATAGTAGGCATAGACTGGACCTCCCACAGAGCAGCCACTGGGACAGAGTCCAGGAGTCTGCAGGGGTGGTCCCACAGACTTGGATTCACCTGGGAGTGTCCCCCGTTCCTCCAGGGGTCCAGAACTCTGCCCCATGCCTGGGGCATGCCCAACATTCCACCCCACACCTGAGGTATGCCCCGTGCTCCACTGGGTGCCCAGGGCATGCCAGGTCCCCATGCCCCACACTCCGCACAGTCCCCATGGTGTACCAGGCACTCCACCTCATCCCTGGAGCTCCACCTGGCAACCAGGGCATTTCAGGCTCTCTGCCTGGCCCCCGTGGCATGCAAGGTGCTCTGCCTCATCCCCTCTGGAGCTCCACCTGGCCCCCAGAGTGAGCCAGGTGCTCCACCCAGCCCCCGGGGCATGCCAGACACTCTGCCCAGACCCCAGGACAGCCCTGAAGACTTACCTGAGCCTGTAGACTTGGATGCACTGACAGAACCTGGCGGTTCGCTGTGTAACCCCGCCTACCCGACCAGACACCCAACGGCTGTGAGGGCTTGCCAAAGGGTGCTTCTCCACCTCCTGCCATAGTAATTTGTGTACACCCACGTTAAATAAACCAAAAGTGCAGCTATTACCAGTGGGAAGACCACTGACAGGGTGGTAGAACAATGGTGGTGAAGTGGAAAAAGTTGATTAATTGAACGAGCCATCATCTATAACTGAGTAATAAAGATGAAGATAACATTGTGTAATACAATATCCAGTGGTAACCTCCTACTATTTTCTCTGTAATTTGGTATTTCTTTTATTGTTTTTATGTTAACAAATGCAAAGACAATACTATGTAATACAGCATCCAGTGATGGTTCCCTATTGTCTCCTCTGTAATTTGGTATTTCCTTTATTGATTTTGTTATAACAAATACGAAGATAACTTTATGTTATACAGCATCCAGTGCCAATTCCCTACTATCTTCTCTATAACTTGGTATTTTCTGTATTGTTTCTGTGTTATTCTGGGTTCTTTTGTCTTAAAAATAAAATTAAAAAGAAAAGTATTTGAGGGAAAAAAACTTTAAAATATATAGATCTCAATTATTTTATCTATGTCCAAAAGAAATACAGTAGTCACTGTCTCCACATATTCCTTGGAAAGAAATTGTAACAGGAAGTGTGCAGAAATCATTTTAATGATAAATAGCATTCGCTTCACAAACAGAATGATATAATTAGGCCTGGTGTTGTATTAGTTTCACAGTTCTTTTTAATACTGGTTTAGCCAAATGTCAACAAAGACATTTTAATTGATTATTCACCTCATATATAACTTCAAGGCTTTTTTAATGGAAATTCATATAAAGCGTTTGCTATCTTACTTTAAATTATATTACCCTTTCTTTGATATCACACATACCTCTATCTTACTTAATTGCTTTATTTGCAAGAAAGTGTCATGGTGGGTGTAACACTACCTTTAATGAAGAACAAACTATATGAAAACACAGTGCAACTACCTTCAACAGAAAATGATAAGGAACATAAGAGTCTGATATTTTTGCCCAGTTCAATAGTTAAACTGGTTTTCAGTTGGTAGAAAGAAAAGCCAAAGCCAAAAAGACAATCCATTGTATGCATGTTTTGAAGATAAACACGAATGAGTCTTCAAGTAACAGGCCTTGAACAATGCCATTTGTGCACATACAATCCTAACTTTACTACTAGGTGGAATGGCTACCTGTGTTAACTAAATAGCTTTAGCAAACATCAGCACCATCAAAATTATTTTCTTATAACAGAAAGTACTTCTGAAACTTGGCATAAAGTAGTTACTGGGAAAGTTAGGTTCCTATTTTCCCAGGGTTCTGCTTCCCTGGTTGTTCACTCTTCAGAGAATTGGCCCCCAAGTTATTCAGAAAAAATATTCTTGAGACTTAAAGCTAACTGGCTAATGTCTAGTTGACACGTGTATCTGTGCAAGATGATTTATATACATTTCAAACAGATGAGAAAATTATAATTACAAGTTTTCTAACCAAAGTGCTCTTTCAAAATGGAGGAGAAAGAAATCTTTTCTTGCATTTTCAGTGGGAAAAATTAAACCCCTTATTTTTAATTCATGTTTGTCCTTACAATAGAACTAATAGAATTTACTTAAAATAAATCATTAAAAAGAATATTGACTTTATATTACAAAATCCAAACTTCAAAATAAGTTTTTAGCCTTTTCATTATGTAACATATATTTATATTTGAAATTGTATGTTTCTACAAGAGATGCTATCTTTACTCTTAAACACTGCCTAAGCTATTTTCTGTATTTGATATTTAAATTCAGATCCAAAGATCCTTGTCGTTTATGGAATTTTTTTTAATTATCTGGTTCAAGAAGACTTTTTGTAAGGAAAGAAAACACCAATCCTTTACAATTCTAAATGTGCTCTGAACTGCTAAGTTTCAGAACATTTTTTATTGTTAGAAAAAAAATAATAGAGATAAAAATTTCAAAATGAGATAGTAGGAGAGTGACAGTGGTTAGTACATTATTTACTGTTATCTTCAAAGCAGTTGCTCAGAGTATAAGACATAAGCATGAAAATTGATCAAACAATATAAGCACAAAACTTTCTTTTCAGTGAACTAATAGAAAGTAGTAGTATAGCTATCTAAACTATCATATATATATATATATATATATATTTTTTTTTTTTTCCTTTTCCCCAATCCCAATTTCTCTTACCTTTTGAACAGTTTCTTCCCATTTCTCAGTATCTATTGTACATTTTGGATCTTATTTACTACAGCTACTTACTCTAGGGTGATAATACAATGTTTAAACATGAGAGATTGATTTATTTCACTTATGACTATGATCTCAATTGCATCCATTTACCTATAAAAGTCTCAAGTTTATCCTTCTTTATAGCTGAATAGTACTGCATTACATAAAAATACCACATCTTTTTATCCGTTCCTTGGTTGATGGGTATTTGGTTTGTTTTCCAAATTTAGCTACTAGAAATTATGCTGCTATAAAGTTGGTAGCACATATATTGGCTGTAGTATGATCTTTTTAATTCTCCTGGAAAAATACAAAGAAGGGGAATAGCTGGTTAGAATTGGATCTCTCACCTAGTCTTTTGAGGCGTCTGCACACTGATTTCCACAGTGGTTGTACCAGTCTACACTCCCACCAATAGTGGAGAAGTGTTCCTTTTTCCCAACAGTCTCACCAGCATTTGCTATTGATTTCTTTATGGTAGTCATTCTTTCTGATGTGAGATGGAATCTCAGTGTTGTTTTAGTTTGCATCTCTCTAATGACCAATGATGTTGAACATTTTTTCATATATTTCTTTGCTATCTGTATTTCTTCATCTGAGAAGTGTGTATTCATCTTAGATGCCCATTTTTAGATTGGGCCTTTATTTACTTTCGAGGGATCTGATTCATTTAAATTCTTTATGTGTTCTAGATATAAGTCCTTTGTCTGATGGAAAGCTGGCTGAAAATTTCTCTTCCTATGTGGGCTGTCTTT
Organism: Dinomys branickii; assembly: GCA_004027595.1. Taxonomy (NCBI): domain Eukaryota; kingdom Metazoa; phylum Chordata; class Mammalia; order Rodentia; family Dinomyidae; genus Dinomys; species Dinomys branickii. The sequence goes on along the minus strand of PVLD010003261.1, from coordinate 115,798 downwards.
TAATTCTGTTGGTGATTTTTTCTGATGTACAAAAGTTTTCAATAAGATGACAACCCAGTTTTTGACTCTCTGAAGTATTTCCTGTACAGTTTGGGTTTTGTCCATGAAGTCTCTGCACACACCTATGTCAAGATTTCTGCCTACTTTCTGTTCCAGTAAATTTAAAGTTTCTATTTTAATTTGAGCTTTTTGATCCATTTTAACTTTAGTGTAGTGCATGGTGATAGACACGGGTTTAGTTTTAGTCTTTGGCCAGTTTTTCCAGCACCACTTATTAAAGAGGCTGTCTTTCTTCCAGTGAACATTTTTGTTTCCTTTGTCAAACATAAAGTGCTTTTGCGTGTTTGTAGCTAGGTCTGCATCTTCTAATCTGTTCCACTAATTCTCAGTTTTGGTTTTTGTGTTTCACTTTGTTTGTTGCCAGTACCATGCTGATTTTATCACAATAGATTTGTAGTATAATTTCAAGATGAGGATTGTGATGTCTCCTGCTTTGCCTTTTCTGCTCAGAATTGGTTTGCTATTTTAAGTGTGTTCTCATTCCAAATGAGTTTTAGGAATGTTTCTTTAGTTCTATGAGATATGCTAATGGTATTTTGATTGGGATTGCAATAAATATACATAACAATTTGGGAAATATGGCCATTTTCACTATGTTGGTTGTGCCCATCCATAAGCAAGGGATATCTTTTCATTTCCTGACATCTTCAATCTTCTTTTTCAGGGTATATTAATTTTCAAGGTATAGATCTTTTACATCCTTTGTTAGGTTGATTCCTAAGTGTTTCTTTTTTTTTTTTTTTTTTTTTGGATGCTACTGTGAAGGATGTGTTTTCCCTAATTTGTCTTTCAATGAGTTTGTTTGTGTACAGGAATGCTATTGACATTTGAGTGTTGATGTTGTATCCAACTATGCTACTGAATTGGTTATTAAATATAAAAGTCTTTTGGTGGAGTTTTTGGGGTAGAACAATGTGTAAAGTATCTGTGAAGAGTATCAAGTCATCTGTGAATAATGATAATTTAATTTCTTCTCTTCCTGTCCTTATTCCTTTTATTTCTCTGTCTTGTCTAACGGCTTTGGCTAATGTTTCCAGAATTCTATTGACTAGAAGTGGTAATAGTGAACATTTTTGTCTTGTTTTTGATTTTAGAGTAAAACTTTTCAGTTTTTGTCCTTTTAGTGTATGATGTTGGCTGTTTGTTTACCATACATGGTTTTTATCAGGTTGAGGTGAAGACCACCTATTCCATTTTTCTGTAGTTTTTTTTTTTTTTTTTTTAATCATCAATGAACGGTGGACTTTGTCCAAGCTTTTTCTGCATCTATGGATGATCATGGAATTTTTATCTTTGGCTCTGTTGATATGGTGTATTACACTTGAACTATCCCTGAAATCCTGGGATGAGTCCCCCTTGGTTGTGGTGTCATGATGATTTGCAGCATTCTGCTTGCTAGTATCTTACTGAGTACTTTTGTATCTATGTTCATTAGGGAGATTGATCAGTAGTTTTCTTTTTTGGTTGGGTCTTTTGCTGGTATTGGTATCAGAGTAATACTTGCCTCCAGGAATGAGTTATGGAGTATCACTTCCCTTTCAATTTCATTAAAAGATTTTGAAGAGTATTGGCATTAAATCTTCTCTAATTTTCTTGTAGAATTCAGCAGTGAATCCATCAGGACCTAGGCTTTTCTTTATTTAATAAGTTTTAAATCTCATTATCTGACACTGGATTATTTAGAATTTTTATATATTCTTCATTCAGCTCTGGTAATTCACATGTAGCTAGGAATCTGTCCATTTCTCTGTCTTTTTGACCCTAAAAGAGTATAGATTTTTGAATTAGGTATTGATGACCTTCTGGATTTGCATAGGATCTGTAATGATTTCACCCTTTTCAATCCACAATGCATGAATTTGCATCTCATCCTTCCTCTTTTTGACAAGGATCGTTAAAGCTTTTAGCAATTTTATTTATTCTTTCAAATAACCTACTCCTCCATTCATTAATTCTTTGTATTTTCTTAGTCTTCCTTCAGTTAAGTTTTGTTCTGTTCCTTATAATGTCCTCAATTTTGTGAGCTTTGGACTTCCCTTACTCTTCTTTTTCTAGCTTGAGGTGCAACTTTAGGTTGTTTATATGTGCTTGTTCTATTTTCCTGATATGATAATTCAATGCTATAAATTTTCTCTTAGGACTGTTTCCATTGCATCCGATATGTTCTGATATGCTGTCTGTACTTTCTCATTTAGTTGTAGATATTGTTCAGTTTCTTCTTTAATTTTATCTGTTACCCATTGGTTGTTTAGTAGGTTATTATTTAATTTCCATGTATTTATGCAGTTTTTGCAATCTTTTGCCATTAATTTCCAATTTCACTACACTAATATCAGATAACATGCATGAAGAAATTTGGATTCCTTTGCATTTACTTAAGCATGTTCTGTGAGCCAGTATATGGTCTATTGTAGAGGCCATCCCATGTGCAGCTGAGAAGAATGTGCATTCTGATGATGTTGAGTGGAACACTCTAAAAACATCTACTAAATCCATTTGTTCACAGGTTTGGTTCAGTTCTTATATTTGCTGACTTTTTTGTTTAGTTGCTCTCTTTGTGACAGTGTAATATTAAGATCCCTAATTACTATTGTGCTATCACTTTTTTGATTTTTCATGTCTATTAGTAATTGTCTTATGTAGATGGGTTCTCCCACATTTGGTGCATACATATTTATGATTGTTATCTTTTCCTCTTGAAGTTTTCACTTAACAAGTATGTAAGTATCTTCTTTATCTCTTTTGATCATTTTTTTAAATTTTTCAAAAATTGAAACAGAATAGAAAATAACAAAATAACAACATAGGCAAAAATAAAACAAAGACAAAATGATACAGGCTTTCAAAACAGAATGATAGGAATTAACAATGGTTAATGTTCAAGGTATTTGCGAACAGAATATCTACCCTTTTTTTTTTTTCCTTTCTGGTTTCCTGTTGCATGGAAGGTTGCTTTTTATCTTTTGATTTTCCAGTCTATGAATTTCGTTTTGACTTTAGTGTGTTTCTTATATACAGCATAGTGTTGGATCTTGTTGTTTGATCTATTCTGCCAGTCTTCTTTTGTTTGGTGAATTGAGGTCATTTACTTTGATGATTATAACTGATATTTATTTGCTTATCTTTGTCATGATATTTTCTTGCTGTTGGTTCCACATTTCTACCTCCTGTTTAATTACTTGCTCTTCTTTGTGGTTTCTTTCTTTCTTTCTGGAATTGTGACCATTTTTGTCTCTATCTACAATACTCTTTGTACAGTTGGTTTGATGGTCATGAAATTCTTCAGTTGTTCTTTGCCATGGAAGTATCTTATTTCTCCATTAAATTTTAAGTATAGCTTTGCAACATACATGAATCTGGGTTGGAAGTTTTTTTCTTTTAGGACTTGAAATATATCACTCCAAGCTCTTGACTTGAGTGTTTTTATTGACAAGTCTGCCATGATTCTGATGGGATTTCCTTTATTGTTGATCTGTTTCTGTTTTCTACCAGCTTTTAATATTCTGTTCTTGTGCTGAATTTCTGGAATCTTGATTATTATATGCATTGGTGTAGTTTTACTTTGGTCATGGCTCTTTGGCATTCTATATGCTTCATTTATGTGTCCAATTCTTTATCCATGCTTTGGAAGTTTTCTGCCATTACATGTGTGAAGGGATTTTTTATGGCATTTGTGCTGTCTCCAGCTTTCTCACTGACCACAATCAAACTTATATTATTCTTCTTTGCATCATCTTGTTGCTGTTGGACTGGTATTTCATGGTCTCTTACTATTTTTAAGATATCTTACTTTTCATATTTGCTAGCCCTAATTCTGTCTTCAAAATCTGATATTCTATCCTCTCCTTCATTCAGTCTGTTGCATATACTTTCAGTGGAGGATTTAATCTCTTGGATTTCTGTTTGGGTCTGTTTTAAGGATTCCATTTCTTTCCTATATTGGTCATCTTTTGTTTCCATCATTTTACTAAGCTCATCTATTCTTTTATCTGTGTCTTCTCTAGTATCTCACCCAACAGATTATTTTCCTGTAGCTTTTTCCACTTGCTTTTGCACTTCTGGTGTTATCATTTTGGAAAGTTCCACTGTTTGACTTTCAATTTCTTCTATCTCATAGAATATCTAGATTAAGTCTCAAAAATCCAAGAAGGAATAAAATACCCACATTTATCCTATTTTCTTGTGCCTTCCTGAGTAAAGTGAGCCAAGACTTTCAATTGGTACCTAAAACTGCAGAACTAGTATACAGCCATGAGTTATTCCTATTTATTTTACAGATGAAATAGCAAGTCAGATTATTTAATTGATCTTCCATAGGTGAGATCATGATTAGTTCTCACATTTCTGAACTGACTGATCAATATTTCTCCATTTTATTTTGATGCTCATTCATAGAATCTTATTCCTGATAATGTCTCTGTCATTACCCCTCACACCATAGAAAGAAATCACAAATGTAGGGCTCAATAATATTAAATATTTTTATGCAGCCAAATCTTTCTATATTGTGCTAGAATTGGTCAAGAATTTTAACCTATTTGTCATTATTAGAATTTCCAGTAATTTTAACACACAAAACTCAAATGTCAGAATTCCTCTACAGAATATATTATTCTTTTAATGACTTTTTAAAAACATACAATGAGTTCAGAAACCATAGCCACTTTAAAATGATGTGAAGACCACCTAGCATGCTTTTAAGTCTGAGACACATTATATATATATATATATAGAGAGAGAGAGAGAGAGAGAGAGATTAGATAGATAGATAGATAGATAGATAGACAGATAATAGGGAAAGAGACCGACAAACAGAGAAGATTGTGTATTTTCACAAACTACCGCTTTGGATCAAGATAATGTCAAAAACATGAAAGAAAAGGTAAATATGCTTCAAAATGCCTTTCAATGAATCATTTTTCCTCTGAATATTGTATAAAGTGTTCCAGCAGGTCAGAGCTGACTGCAGTGCCTAAGTAAAGATACAGTATAGATTTGCTAAAAGAGTTTCAGTTTGAAATGGAGGTCTTGCAATCCCTGGTTATTGATGGTATAGTTTGTAACATTATTTTTATTCAACCCTGACCAATGGAAAATTAAAACAACTTTGATCACTTTGGAAATTCTAGGCTTGGCTTTTCATTTGTAACTATCAATTATTTAAAGAATAGTTTAAAAGGGCTCTTGGAACTCTTTTTCGGGGGGAAATTACAGTAATTTAGGTAGCAAATGTGAATGATCTCAAGTTTTTTGCTTTATAAGGAATAAAAATGCCTTATAAAATAGTCACATTGCCATCTACTGACAGCTTTTTAGAAAAGAACCAACATTTTCTCATTAGCTTAGCTGTCTGACTATGCACTTAAATGATCTATTACTTGACATATAGCAGATGAAAAGAGGGAGAACATAGTGTATCCATTGCTCAGAGCATCTACTTGGAATAATCTCACCATTCACAGAAGCCATTTCAAGCTACTGAATACTTCATTTTTATATACTGCAATTAGATACATTTATTAATGGCATTATGATATAGTATTTCATTGCTGGTAAAACTGTTTTTAGGAAAGTGACTACAGAGTGTATGTTAATAAATCTGCCCTGCATGTACAGTACACAGGGACTTGCTAATAGGATTTTGATAATAACAGCATTTATCTCACAGTACATTTTATAACCTATCACTACATAACAGCAGTTGTTATTACATTATATGAAAAATGGGACTTGTGCTAACGGCAGGCATTATAACCTGAAACACAAAAGTACAATGGTAGCTGAGGCACCCATGCATAAACCATTTTTATGCCCATCCTTTTCCTGGGGAAGCTTTTTTGGCTTTGCAAGACTGACACAATAAAAACATCTAGAACTACTATCACTAGATCAAAAATTCCCCTCAGCACTTGCATTAACTAGTACTTCCAATGTGTAGCAGGCCTGATCAGCAGGCCTGTGATTCTATGGAAAGTATGAATCAAGTCTGCCTAGAGTTAGTAACAAACATCACATGCATTAAGTATAGCTCACTTCCAATTTATTTCCATAGAATCATATTTTTGGTATTTATGCAATGTTGCAAGATACTGAGTTTCTCTTCAAAATCATATTTAACTATCATGTATTATCTTTGGTGAGTATTTCATGTATTAACTATCACGAGTACTCATATTTTTCAGATAATCACAGGCAATGCACATTTTACCCTTTAAATACATACTAATCCTCTGGAAGATTTCCAAGGCAGTCAAGCTGACAGTTACGCTTAGCCACCACAGGACTCTTACTTCGTTTCTGAGAAGCCTGATAATGGTATAGTGGGAAGGAAAGATGGTGTAATGGGCAGTGACTTTTAGCGCAACATTTTAAGATAGACAAACCTCAAAATGTGTCTTGAGAAACATCCTGAAGGGATTGTAAAGAGTTAACTTTGCAGTTTTGATTTTGTCCTGGAATTCTTCTTCTTGCCTGAACTGTTAAAGTATATATATCATTATGGCCAGAGCCTGACCTGGTCACATGGTGCAAGGTAAACAACTATGGCCAGGCCTAGACATTCCAATCTATTACCATGGAAACCACAAATGTACATAAGGTGAGAACAAAGGCAGTTAAGTGCCACATTCTCTAGTCTGGAATGGGGGGCAATGACTGGTCCAAATTGATCCTAAATTAAAATTAATTAAAACTCCATTTGTTGTGAATGAGTTTTTGGATTCCCTGCGGAGTTTGACCTGATTTCTGATTTTTGCCGCAACAATTTGGGGGCTTGCCGGGATACCCCGAAGTGAATTCCTCTTTTGAGGGGGCCCTGGCCCTCTCCTGTATGGCTTGGCGCCCCAGCTGAATTCAGCTCTCACCATACAGAGGGCTAAGGCCTGGAGGCTGCGGCTACAAAGAAGGACAAATGGAGTTTCAACCCTCCGACTGGGTAGGATTCTAATTGGCTTATCTTTCTCGAGGCTGGGTTCGGGTTGGAGACTGGGTTTGCGACGGGAAGGGCCCTAGGTATTTTGCTGGCTTGTGGCTCTCAGACGTGAGGAGCGGTCTCAAGCAGCAAGGCTTGGTTACCTGGCCCTAGGTATTTTGCAGGCTTGTGGCTCTCAGACGTGAGATGCGGTCTCAAGCAGCAGGACTCACGCCCTCCGGAGCCGGGAGGAAACGTGAGAAAAGCCGCTGAGGTAAGTGGGCTTTTTACCCTCTAAAGGAGGGATTGCGTCTCTCTGGTGTGTGCCGAGAGAATATCCGGCTTTGTGTTCCAAACCAGTCTCTCATCTAAACTGACAAAACAAGTCGAGGGGCTAAATTACTTCTCCCGGGAGTTTGTTGATTGTCCTGTGCGTCTGTCTGTCTATCTGTTTAAAATGCTTGTTCTGTGTTAACCGGGCTGCGCTTGCGTCATTCAGTGCGCTCACGTCGTTCAGTGCGCTCACATCCAAAGTGCACCTGCTTTCTGAGATCACAATAAAACGGGTTACATGAGTTGGGGGGAGCTCTGATCGTACTCCCGCCTTACCTACCTCTGGCAGCTGTTTACTTAAAAGCTTAACAGGTCGTGACCCTGCAGGGCTGCTCCACAGTGCTGTAATTGCTGCCCTTGTGTGCAGCTGTATCTGCTGTGGAGACTGAGGCGGCCTGTAACAGATCCAGATAAAGGAGCAGGCTGAGCTGCCGCCCCCCCTTAAAACAAACTCCATTTAGATCGTTTTGCTAAAAGTAATGTTTGAGTTTCACCTCCCCACCCGGGGTAATTTGTCAACAGATGTTAACTTTGTTTACTTCGGAAGAGAGAAAAACTTTTTAAGGGTGGCTGAGAAACCAATGAGATTAAACATGGGAAAAATCATCAGGCTTTTGAAAGGGCTTCTTTCTGCAACTCGTCATCCCATTGACCTACGTAAGGGGACAGGGGTGTCACAAACTGCAGAAATTAAAAGATATTACAGGGATAAACAACCAAAATAAATTAACAAATTGCTAATAATGAGTTTTTGTTTATATACCTGTTAAATTCGAAAGTACAGGATGAGATCTGCCTGCAGCTTACAGAGTCACTCCTGTCTGGGGCAAAAAACCCACCCCAATTCTCTTTAAGGAAACAATTGATCTTGTAATGGGAAAAGCTGATATAAAGTTAAAAGGGATAGCTATTGCGCCTAATGTGATTGATGATAATTGTCAAGATGTAAGTTTTTTACATGTGCCATGGATCTCTGGGTCTTAGAACAAAGAAAATATATACCACAGTTGATTTTGTTACCTATAGCTAAATCTTCCTTTCTTAAATATAAAGAGCTCATGAGAAGACAAGATCCTCAGAATAAGACTATTTTACATAAGAAATAAGTAAAATGGGTCTATATGTTGTATAAAAATAAATAATGTTTTGAAGGCCTAATTGATACTGGGGTAAGTATGTCTGTACTTGCATTAGAACTTTGTTATCCCCCCCCCAAAAAAAATCAGGTAATGGAGGTAATTACAAGACTTAAGAGATGTTAATGCTTGCTCATTTCCTGTAGGGGCACTGCACTTAGGATTGCTAACCAACTACAGCTCCTAATGACTGGTTTAAATCGTTATAATTTCTTTAGATATATCTTTGCTATGTGAAGTCTTAAAAAAGGATTCCACAAGTGCTATTAAAAAGAGGAAAAAGTCTACATAAGTGATATTAACCTAAAATATAGTAAGTCTTAAGAGAGAAAATACAAAAACACTTGAAAGGTCTTGAGTATGTGATAATAGATGTAAAGGTGGTGCCTAAGCTGGAAGCTACAGGAAGGACATAAAAGTTGGTGGTATTTTCTAAGATGGAATAAAATACTAGAATATATTAACTACAGGAAAAAGGTTTTTATTTTTCCAAGTTATTTTCATAAGAGATCTGTGACTTATAATTCAATGTGGCCAAAATATATTTGAGTGCACACTGAATTTATAAACAAACTGTTTTGGTTTGTTTGTCTCTGTCCAGTCTGTAAACAGCTATTTTGAGCTGAACAAATTTTCTTCTTTCATATTTTTTGATTTTTGAGACAAGTGTCTGCAATCTAATTTGGTTTATAGATTAAAGAGTTGCTTCTACCAAGTTGCTGGCTAATCAAAATCATGTTAAAATTGGTTTTATAAATGTCATATGTGTCTAACTATGAATGGATGTTCATGGGACATACTAAGGTGGGTTAAGGTAATTAAATGAAAACCCCTTAGGGTGGAGAGAAATTATGATACAGGACTCCAATTGATAACCAGTTTTTGTTCATTAATAAGGAGCCTCAATAATCTCCATAGCCTTATGGGAGACACCTTAATAAATATTGTGCAAAATATGTTATTGTGATGTTTACATTGGTTATTATTAAAAGGTGAAATTTTCAAAAATAAGACAGGTTTGTTTTCTGATTAAAAGATGCTATTGGTACCAAACTAAATTCTAATTTCATGGTGTATTAAATGTATTCATGCCTACAAAAGGTACAGTATTCTAAGATGTAAAACCAGAATTGTTTATATAACATTAGAAATCTGCCTTTCTCTTGAGTTCCAGATATTTGTAATAAGGAGTTCATGTCAGGCCAATATGAGGTCATTACTCAAATGATAATTCTTTTAACAAAAACATATATAATGTAAACAGCCCAGACAACGTTATAAATTTCTTAACAGATAACCTGTTTTAAAAAGGTTGGATAAAACTTTGTGTGTATTACATAGGAATGATAACTAAAAGCGCTATTTTATTGGGCTGTAAAAATGTTATCATGCTTGTTATATAACAACGCTATGTATGATTTTTTTGACTTCCAGTTTTCTTTGTAAAGCTATACGACTGTTGTTCTGTTAACATTCCACAGGGATTCAACTACTAGAACATCCATGATTGAAAAAAAAAAATAATAACAGTTCTGACTGTACTTTATATTTCAAGGTACTTATAGTGTAATGTCATTAATCTTCTCTGCTGGATGTCTAACAACTGAGATTTGGAGACCAAAAATTAAAAAGACAAATTGGGCTTAGAGAACACCAATATTTTGGCCAAGCCCCCTGAGGTCAAAATAACACCCAGGATATAAGGGAATCTTTGCTGCAACATCATAACTCGATCGAGTCCCTGACCTTCTGATCAAGAAGAGTATGGGACCACAGAGGAAAATGATTGTAGGTGTATAGTGTGCCTAAGGAGAGTCACCAGGAAAAAAGGCCTCTCAAGCTTTCACAGAAAGCAACTTGGTTGAGCAAAGGCCGTGACCCATCCTGACAGCTGACACCGACAGAAGTACTGAGCAGTACTGTACATGGTTCCAAGGTAAATCCTGAGGAGAATTCACTGACCTTGGTAGGTAACAAGACATTAACTTTAATCAGTACAGGTCTCACTTTAACTTGGTCTTAACCAACAGAAAAGTATGACCACAAGATATTAATAGGTAGAAAAAAAAATTAATGAATAAGGTATACCAGTACAGTTAGGAACATGGGGGACAAGGGTATGTTTGTGTATTACAGGTTATAAAGCACCTCTATGGATGCCATCCTGGAACATGGGGCCATTAAAAAAAATAAAATAAAAGGAGATCTTCGAGCCCACGGTAAAGTCTGCTGCCAACAGATCTGTCGTGGATCCTACAATGGCCTGATTATATTAACGTGGTTGTGTTTCTTCTGTTCTGATAATGCTAGTCGTATTTTAGTTGCAGCAATGGGAAAGACCTCCAGTCTAACGGATCAAGAAAAACACCGCTGCAGCTACACCCCAAGCGCTGTCGGATGGATTCTGTTGGACTTAGCCAGGCTGTACTTGATTCTCTGTGCCTTCCTGGTCCCCAACAAGCTATGGCGTCCATCGTTCTGATATAACATAGAAAACCTCAATTGTGGAGAGCTCCACTCTATGTCAAGTAGAGCCCAGGCTGACGTCATATGGCATAATTTGTATTTCTTAAAGAAAAAAATATGTCATAGAGGGAGGAATGTAATGGGTGGTGACTTTTATCACAACATTTTAAGATAAACAAGCCTCAAAATGTGTCTTGAGAAACATCCTGGAGGAGTTATAAAGGGTTAACTTTGCAGTTCTGACTTTGTCCTGGAATTCTTCTCCTTGCCTGAATTGTTAAATTATATATATCATTATGGCCAGAGCCTGACCTGGTCACATGGTACAAGGTAAACAACTATGGCCAGGCCTAGACATTCCAATCTATTACCATGGAAACCAAAAATGTATATAAGGTGAGAACAAAGGCAGTTAAGTGCCATATTCTCTAGTCGGGAATGGGGGGCAATGACCAGTCCAAATTGATCCTAAATTAAAATTAATTAAAACTCCATTTGTTGTGAATGAGTTTTTGGATTCCCTGCAGAGTTTGACCCGATTTCTGATTTTTGCCTCAACAATGGTTTTCACTTTACCTTGTTTATTTCATTCTGATGTACTTATGTGTCTTGAGTTAAAGTATTTCAATTTAATATGATTTAACAATAAAAGTGAAATTACAAAGCAAATCAAACAACTAGAAGTATATTAGAAAATCTTATAGAGTGAGGTACAATAGCATACAGTTGTAATCCCAGCAGTTGAGAGACTGAGGCAGGAGGATCACCTTGCATTTCAGGTCAGCCTGGGCTGCATAAGGGAGTTCAAGGCCAGCCTGCAGTACAACGTGAGACCCTGTCTCAAAATAAAAACAAACAAAAACCACCTTTAGTGAGAGAAATTTGAAGTGGCATATGCAAGTGCTGGCTTTGCTTGAACAGAAGCTACAGTAAGGACAAAAAAATAAAAAGCATCTACAGATCTCTTGGTTTGGTTTCTCCTTGAAACCGTCTGGGACAGCTTGCCTACTCCATGCCTATGACTATTGAGAATGCTAATATAGTGTCTTCAAGAAAAATCAGAATAGTACAGAGAATAAATTTGAACAGCTATTTCCTGCACCTTCCCCAAACTCCCTGCATTGATTGATTAGGGATTTACTGTCTGGAGTATCTGTGGTAATGCTGATTTTCCCTGGGAGTCAAAAGATGAGATACTTACCTAAGGATTTGTTTAATAGGTTCAGACATTACTAAGGTTTATTGGACACTGTCCTTTTTTTCTTTGAGAGTCATCTAACCCACTCGCCTAAAAGTCCTTTACCACATTGGTATTGACACTGGGCATCTAGCTTTCCCCCATGAGCACTGACAAAGTTTCTTATATTCCTAATGGTGAATGACTCATGGGTAGAAATAAGACCCTTGAGAAACAGAACTACTGATTCTGTCAGAGGCAGGTATATTTGAATATCTTTATGATTTGAAATTAGCCAAATAAAAAATTAAAAGAGAAGTAAAAAGATATTACATAAGTGAAACAATAAGATAGAAAATATTCAATGTGTTACATGTATATATGTGTAACATGTGGATTGACAACAAGTGGAAGTAAGTTACATGGACACAGATAAAGATGTATCGGCAAACTGGAAGCATTGATCAAGGGAACTTCTAGGAAATAATATAACAAAATGATATAATATTAAATGAGATAGTATTTTAAAAAACAAGGCATAGTGACACATGCCTTTAATCCGGCACTAGGGGGGCTGAGGCAGGAGGATTGCTGCGAGTTCAAGGCCAGCCTGAGCTACAAAGTGAGCTCCAGGACAACCAGAACTGCATAGCATGACCCTGTCTCAAAAAGACAAAAAAAAAAAAAAAAAATTATAAAGAAAGGCTGAATGAATTATTGCTTGTTTCTAAAATATAAGAAAAAAAGGAAGTAAATAAACATTCAAAGTAACAATGAATAAATATTTCCAAGACTTTTTAAATAAAAGATGTCTTAATTTGAAACAGTCCTCAGGAAAAAAGAACAATACCAGAAAGGGCTTAAATGGAAACAAGTGATAACAAACCCTCAGGATGTGCAAGACATCACTGCCACAATGACATATAGGTATTAGGGTTGATAATTGTGTAAAGAAAAATATCACAAACATGGAAATAAGTTCAAGAAAGTCAGAAACACTGTTTGCCAAGCTCACTCAGGGATTATTTTACCATCTAAGGGATAAACTTTTGTTTGACTTTTAGTAGTAATTAAAGGCTTCAACTTTGGAAGTTACACATTCTCTTCACATCATCTAGTGAGGATATAAATACATGCATTGTAGAACATAACATCCAGTAAATGGCACTACTGCTGTGCCAAAGATTAACCACTGCTATATTTAACCTCTTAACTACCTTCAAATATCTGTTTCCTCTAAATGTTCTTTGGGAGAGTTCTACCATCTTCTTAGTTCAATTATTAATGAATCAATATGGAGAAGCACTCACTTTATATTATATAACAGGAACTTTAACCTATGAAAATCATCTTTTAATACCTCAAAGATGGAAATAATATCTTGCAGGACAATATAATGAAATAAATAAATGCTCAGGTGACCATCAGGGAAAAAACCCACTTCATATGTTTTTAACTGTGAGTCTTTCACTTAGGTAACATAAGTATCATGTTGAATCAAATGGATTCTTGATGTGTAGGCTCAAAATTTTTATCCATTTCTGTGTGTAATTAAAGAAATGTTAAATAATATACTACTGAGACTTCTAAAAACAAACACTGTGAAAACAACACAAATGGTATCCATATAGAGTGAATAATTTGGTTTAATTTCAGTGTGAATCTGTATAAATTTTAGTAACTAAAAATTAAAACATTGATATAGCCCAAAACAGGTCAAATAGAAGATAAGGTTAAAGACTTAGCGCAATAGCACAGCATTTGTGTAGCAAGCACCAGGCCATGGGTTTGATTCCCATCACTAGAACAATAAAATTAGAAAAGGTGCTAAACTGGACATAAACTTATTTACAGAAGAGTACTTACATGTGATTATGCTTATACATGAATATCTATGTATACTAGATGCCAGTTTTACACACCTACATAGATGTAGACACACATAGGTAATAATGTATAGTAATGTATGCTATTTGGTCATAAATATACAAGATGGTGGAAGATGCCAGTTTGGGCTGCTAGCTTTTCAATAATTTCTTCTATGTCTTGGCTCTCATGTCACAAAAGTCTGCTTTGATTTAGATGAAATATTAGATAAAAGTCAGAGAAGTAATTTTCCCTTCACTGCAATGAAAATTTTGGCACAATCTAGAGAATGTTGGCCCGAAAGATTGTGCCAGTTTTTAGAATCAACCACAAGGAAACAAAGACAAAGTATTTTGCAATGCCACAGACCTGATACCATCTGTATATGTTGACTAGATTTACCTTATTAAACAACTAAACCTTTCATGGCAACTCAATGTGACAGAGCAGGTAAAATGTTTCAATTTTTGTGAAGGTCATAAATATGCTTCACATTCTATTTCAATAACTTATATTTATATTGTTATTATATTTGAATTATGATTCATCTGCCTGTCCTCCATTGTCAAAATGAATTTCAGATTTTAGATAGGAAAAAAAGAAATTGCTTGCTGTGAAGAAACAACAGATCTTTAGTATTTAATTGGATATATAATGATAATATCTGTAAAACTAATACCAAATTCAAATATGCTTTCATTGAAAAGTTCTTCAGCACTCTCTCATAGCATCTCTCATTTTCTCTGATGTACTGGACCTAAATTGCCACTTAGAATGTGTGATGAACATACAGAAACTTACATGTTGCCTTTTGTTTTATCTAGAAGCAAGTAGATTGTACAAATAGGCTTGATTGCTCTGTGATAGAAAATGTGACCATCTGTAACAATTCATATTGTGAACTTATTACATAGATAATTATTATGATTAGTGTTACAATTCAGCAATCAGAAATCTGTACAGGATCCAAAGGAACACAGCAGGATAATACTCCATCTAAATGGGCTCAGGAAAAATGCAATTTATTTGACACACTCCACAAGAGAGGCAAAATCAATTGGATATATAGCGTAATCATTTTTCTTCCCCTCAGCAGCTTGGCACAGGGCTTGGCTTCATGCACAGAAGGGAGCTGGCCGTACAGAAGCACGGTTATTACATCTGCATAAGAACAGATCAACCCTTGGGCACACTCTAGGTGTTACCGGGATTCCTTTTATCCAGAAAGGGCAGGTTTTCTTGAAGGTAAGTTCTTTTTAGTATCTGAGGGCACATATTTCACCTTCAAGTGCTATTTTATGTTACTGAGGAAACAAAGCCTCCCCATCTTTCTAACGCTATTTAGTTTCAAATGCATCAATTATATTTAGATAGAAGTATGTATTTTGCAACAAAAACCTACCCATGCCTCCACTTGCAAAACACTTTGGGACTGTTCTATGAACTATTCTTTCAAAAACCAGTGAGTCTTAATATAAGAATTATAAACTAAAGTCTTTTCTGCCACCTAATGATCTCTGGAACTTGAAAGACATGCTAATGTTTTATTATCATGCTGATAATATCTATAATTGTTCACTTTTTAAAAAGCTGTTGTATGCCTCCAGTTAATCCATATCTGTTATATTCAGTAAGGTATGACAGTAGGGAACTTGGCAGGGTTGGAGGGGTAGGGCAAAGAAGTCCTGAAGATATGCAGTTGGAAAGTTGTTATCATAAACATCTGGACCTATTATCCTGGGATGGGTACATGTTCTGTTTACAAACTCCCTTCATAGAATGCATTCGCATTAAAACTAGAAACATTTACTGGATAAAATACCCAGATATTAAAGTGTTAACTATTGCAATAAGCAATTATATAATCACTAAATATAGCATTATTTTATTTTATTTAACAGGAAAATGCATGCAGTATTCAGTAAAAGCTTTTGAAGACACTAATTTCAAGGTTTATTTTCTATTCCTATCGGTACTTTATATCAATAATTGTATAATACTTACGTGAAAATATAGAATTTTATTATATATTTTCTTCAAAGTATTCTATACATTTTTACATCTTATGTCAGATACTCAAGAAGCTCTGTTATTAAAACTATTTCAGTTATTTGTGGAGGGATGATTATGTAGCAATCATGCTAGTCTTTGGTTTTCTTTCTCTTTATACATTTTTTTTTTTTTTTTGTCTTTTTGAGACAAGGTTTCTCTATGCAGTTCAGGCTGGCCTTGAGTTCACTTTATAGTCCTGGCTGGCCTCAGACTCGCAATGATCCTCCTGCCTCAGCCTCCCGAGTGCTGGGATTACAGGCATGTGCTACCATGTCAGGTTTATACACTATTTTTCAAATATAAATGGCACTCACTTTTATGAAAAGATTTGATAAATGAAAAATAAGACTGCTTCTTCAGCCATGTGCTGCCTCTGGAGGATAGCAAATATAAGCTTGTCTTTGTTTTCATAAATATTCTTCCTACTAATTGATTTTTGCTCTAGATTTGTTGCTCCAAAATTACATTGCTATTCTTGAAAAGGATCAATAGATCTATGAATCTTGTGCCAAAGTTACAATTTCTTGTTCTATTCTTCTGTAGCCTAGATTGTCAATCCCCAGAATTATCACATTCAGCTTTTTAAACTAGTTCTTCTGTTTCTTTTACTTCATTTTCAAAATTGCTTGTGTATTCTGTTCTTTCATGATTATTCAATCATAGCAGCATCCACGAACTTCCCCAAGTGAAAAGTAAAAGAGAGGGACTAGACTGTCTTACCCTGCCCAGTCCTTCCAAAATAAATCCCTCACATACACTTTATTCCGTTTGAATCACATAATTGTGCAACAACAGGCAACATCTGTATTGTTATGATGCTAAACTTATTAGTCATAGATTGGTCATATAGAACATTTCATGCAGTATACTATCATTACACTTCATATTTATTCAACATTGTGTTCCTCTATAGTTAAATTTTCCACTGGTCTCTTCTCAGTGTGGTCACCATTAGTGCGCTCTCAAACAAGATTTATGTATCTTCGTAATGAATCAAAACACACACCCATGATTCACTTTTTATATGTGTTAGGATAACCAAAATTGAATACCTAATCTAGAGTTTACAATTGCACTTATTTAAAAGTGCTGAAATTAATTGACATGGATGTGTTTAAATGACTTGATCCACATATTGTCAACTGGAAATTTTTAAGAGAAGTAAATGATTCAATGTATCAAACTAATGCAAAAGGAGATGAAGATGCTTATATTAATAAGAGCCCCTTTGCTCAACCAGGTCCCCAGCTGATAACTATTTGAAAGCTTTTAGTGCTTTTAATGAGTATAACTAAAATAGTCCTATCAGGATACATTTTCATGTTAAGGACAATATTCTGCCTTTTGTTTTTCCAAACTAAAACTTTTCAGGTTTAGATTAATTTTGAGAAGGAAGATGAAGGTGGATTACACAATAATACTGTGAAAAAAAATCCTTTGGAATGGTATAGGTTTTGACTGCAGAAAATAAATGGTCTTTTTCAAAAAACCTACATTGTTGGTAGTAACAAAAAATCAGAGGTTAACAAAGTAGAAATGCTCATTCTGAAGAGAGTCTAGCAATTCTGGAAGATTTCACCATGATGCAAATTATTATCAACAAGTTGGGAGACTTATGTATCTACCTACTTAAGAGAAAAATGGGATGTGAAAGAAATGATATCAAGTATATATTTGTATCTTAATATATATTCCACTGGTAGTGGATTCATTTGTTCAAACCCAAGAAACTTTCGCCATTGGTCCATTTAGTGCCTACAACACAGCAACTTCATCTATTCAACTTGGTGCTTGGGGGCCTTTATTTTTATAAAAAAAAATCTTAGAAAAAGAAAGAACATTAATCAAATTATGAGCTTAATTTATGTTGATCAAATTTTTTTAAAGTAATTCTTTTATAAACAAAGCCTCACTGAATTCTGTGTGTTACACTTACATACTTCTCACTGACAGAAGCGCTATACAAGGAATCATAACCCTATGTAATAAAGAGCTTGTTTTGGTACTTTTACCTGCATAGATGAAAAGGTCATTATGAGAAAGTCAAATCAATATACTTGTTTTTAATTATTTTGCAAAATTTAAAATATGATGTGAATATGTACAATTCAGGCATTCATTTTCTACTCTACATCAGTGTATCCACAAACAGCATCTTTTTAAAATCAAACAGCTCATGGAGAAAGAGTTCTTTCCAAATAACCAAAATAAATTCAGGAAACAACCACCATGTGATTAAAATTGAAATATTAATGCTTTATTTTTTAAGGGAATGCCTTTTGTCAGTGAGTTTCTATCTCTTTCTCAGTCCCTGTGCTTGTATATATAATGGACACTTTATGGTGTTCTTATATTATATTTCATATTACAATGATCATACTCAAATAATTTGTGGTAGATGAAACTTAGAAATAGAAACAGTCTAGAAAATTGAAAAATATTATAACAGTGTGCTTGATACTCTGAAAATCATAAATTTATAATCTCTTACTTTACCATAATGACTTCATTTTTATTAGGACTTTGATTTATATTTTCTCATTTAGTTTTCTTTTTTAAGGCTTTACATTTAACTTAACTGAGAACTACAACAAAATCATTTTAAGAAAGGATTCTGTAAAATCCCACATAGAAAAACAATAACTATTAAATTTTTTCCTTTGCTATAAACATAAAATGAAATTCAAAATTAACTATAACTTTGTGTTTATACATACAATAACATTAAACATTACAAGTTTCAAATATTTTAATAATCTCCATGGGAAGAATCTTTCACAAAGCATAACATTGTGTAAAAGCTCTCTGAGATTCTTTGGTTTTTAGTACATTCAAAGTTGTGTGACTATTGCTACTACCAAATTTCAGAACATTTATTTCATTTCAAGAAACTCTGTGCTTTTGGCAGTGAATATTCACAATATTTTCAAAGCAAAAAAACTATACACACTTTTCCCTGAAAACAGAACCACAATGAAAACTTAGATGATTTTCATTCCTTAACAGAAAGCAATTAGCAAAAGCAGCAGTTCTGCTTTGGACATGCTTCTGTACCAACCATACTCAGCAGTTTGACTTCATGCTTGGAAGAAGACTTCCAAAAGATAATATTACAACAATATTTTTTCCTGAAATGTTTATACTGTTTGGACTTCCAGTCCTCTGAAATGTCTTCTTCCCATGTAGGCAATGAATGTGGTCATTTAATGCATTAATAGCCCCAATTCCTCACTCTTTTTATACCTAGGGATTGGGCCATGTAATTTTATAGTGTCCTGCTGCTCAGACCTTGAGTGACTATGGGGTGTGCTGTTGGTCAACACAGATTTAGCAGATGTAGTGAAAGAACAGGCACAAAAAGACCTTACAGTTTGGGACTTATTTGCTCTTGCCATCAGCCATTGTCATTAAAAGGTAAGCCTAAGCCAACCTGCTGTTTCTGGAGGAAAAAATGAGTCACATGAATCAGAGCCAATCTACAGATATATTACCAGGGCCCAGCTGAACTGCAGATGTGTGGGTAAGCCCAGCCAAGGTCAGCCTACATTAGCCAATATCCAGCTGATGCCACCTGTGAAAAAGCCTAGCCCAGAGCAGCAGCCTCCTAACCTAAACACCTCTGCAATGTGAGCAAATGAATGATCATCTACTTACAGGCTACTGCGGTTCTGTGGTTGTTTGTTATAGAGTATTGTGTTGGTGGGAGGAAACTGAAGCTGTGAATAACTAATGAGAAAATTTAAAATATCATCACTAAACATTCAATAATTTCTCAAGCCATGGACACCTGCATTTGGAAAACATTTCTTCAAATCACCATAAGCAAAATCCTCTCTTTCTATATCCACAGCAGTAGAGGACTCTGCTCCTTCCATGGCTGGAAAAAGCTGGATGAGTAAGCAGATTAAGAAGTTCCCTTTGTAGTCAGTTTAGGAGAGTAACATTCTTTCTCCTTAACTAAAAACTAAGATCTAATTAAAATATCTTCTTGCGCTGAGAAACATACACAGAATGCAAGCATCCCGGAATCAAATGAAAATGGAACAAATGAGTATTGACTTGGGTGTTAGTTGAAAACAATAACCAGGTCTATAAACATCCAAACAAGCAGTCAGACAGTTTCAGAAAGCTGCGGTGCACTAGCTACGAACCTGTGAGCTCCAGCTCAGTCGCTTGAGGGGAAACGAACACTTAGAGAGTGGGAAACGCCCTTCAGGGTTTGGATTTTGTGAAACCACAGCATGCCACGTGCAACAGTAGAACCAAGAAGTCATAAAAGATTGAGCCTCAAACTGAAGACACAAGAATAACCAAAAAATCAAAACAAAAGACAGCACAACTGGTATGAGAATGAAAAATTAGGGGCTTATTAAGACAATGTCTGTAGACTAGGGAGACCTGAACCCAGGAACAACAACGTGTGGAGAGAAACAGGTACCTGGGGTTATGGTACAAAGAGACAAAAAAATGACATGGTTTTCTTTCACAGGGTTCCAATTACTTCATATGGTTGGTTTAAGATTGCAACATGAAGCCAAACTATTTCTTCAGATGACATCAGAAACTTCTTCCTATGCATCTGAATAGGCGCATTGAGAACCCCGTGACCTCCGCACTTCTGGAACACACAAATACGTGTTTTAGAACTATCCTGACCACAGTTCAGATGTGGACCTATGTATGCAGAGAGTTTGGGTCCTAGATAAAGCATTCTCCACAGAAACAGCAGAAAGAAATGGAAAATTGACACCATAATTCAGCCCTAATACATGTTAAGTTTCTTTTGGGAAACAAATCTCTATTGTAACACTATCCACAAGTGTAAAAATCTGCTTAGACATTAAGCTTTTGTAACAGAAGCTATTTGTAAATTGCGCTGTGGGTGCACAGTCCTTCATCCCTGGGTCCCTTCACCCTATCTGATAGGCACAGCTGGAGCCGTGATGCGTATTCTGTGCTCGGAGGGACCCGCAGTAGTCACTGAGAGCACCCAAGCTCTAAGAATGAGCGAGTTGTTCTATTTACTCAGTTACGAATTCTTTGTGCTGTACACATTGTCTGAACACCTATCATGTGCTATTATCATAAGTAATGTGTTGATCCTATTCTATTCAAAAACTAAGAATACAATCCTCCTGAAGGTTGTTTTCTCCTGGAAAGATCAGTAAGAGTAAAATATAATGAAAATAAGAAATGATGTGTTATAGTAAAAAATAAAATCAAGATAAACAAGTAAGTGGTTGGGAAAATGTAACTTGAAATATTTGCTCCTGGAAAACTTCACTGAACTATAAATATGTTGACATAAAATTGAAAACAGTGTGTCAATAGGGATATGTAGCCAACAGAAATAGCATTGCAGGAGAAGAAATGTAAGCACAAAGAGTATGAGAAGGGGTACATGGGGTATTTTGAGGGATAAATATAAAGAAGGTCAGGCAGGCATAAATTTTCCAAACATAGGTTAAATTCCTAATGCTATCTAACGTAATTTCCTAGTGTTCAAAGAATGACTAGGCCAAAGGGAGAGTCAAATATTAAAGTTTATGGCCAATTTCAATTACTCATAAAACATTTTTATTTTGTACTTTAAGGATGCAGCTCTCCTATGAAGCATCCCAAAGTTCCCATCTTTCATTGCACTGATTATGTTGTCAATGGTATGTAAGATGGTTGCTCACTCTGACATGTGAAACAGCGTGAACTTGAAAGATATGCCTACAAAAGAAAGACACACTCCATAAAAAATAAATGTTCTTTTAGCAGTGATTAACCCCTTGACTAACATAGCATTTTCCTATGTGTTTTGATGTGTGTACACTAACATATAGCTTTATAAAAATGATTTCCATTTTTCTCCTATAACCTATGAAAAATCCTAGATTTATGAAGATAGCTTTAAAGAAAAATGTCATCAAACTATCAGCTATAATAAAAGCAATCCATTTCCAAACTCAAGAACAGAAAACTCTCTTAACTCCAACAACTATAGGTTTGAAAGAAATGATACATTTCACCTCTACAAATATAACTCTTACTAAATGTAGATGAAAACAGCAGAAGATATTTACACTGCAGACAGCAAGAGGTGCAACTGATGTGAACTTTCTGAAGGAGAGAGATGTGAGAACAACCTTGAAACCTTTCTTTGAAGACAAAATGTCAAAAGATTAAAACAAATCAACAGTACAGTATGAAAGTAAAGGACAAACTAAAGCGAACCTAGAAAATAAGTTGTGTTCTTCCTAACATGAACTGATCTACTTGATCAAGAAACCAATAAACAAATCGAATATTTCCAGTAAGCCTGCTTCCCTTACAGAAAAGGAAGAGTTTTCCTAGGTTAAAATAGCTCACATTAGATCAACAAAATTAATTTTATTGTTGGTGAAATGTGATGGACTAAGCACATGTTTCTGCTTCTCTTCACAAAGAGACATCCAAATAGTAAATACTAGAAAACAAAATTAACAAAAGAAGGAATTGAGCCATTTTAGAAACCAGGAAAGAAGAAATTATCTTAGTGTTTTCTGGATGCTAAAAAAATACATAAGTTATAAGCAGGGAGATTTCTTACTCATAGTTTTCTTGAAGACTGGAAAGTCCACGGTTAAAATGGCAGATTGGCGGACTATGGAGGACCTCTTCCTCGGAGACTGTGCTGCCTGCGCACCTTCACACGTCGGCAGTGACCAAAGCGCTACTTCCAGGCCCCGTGAGGCAGAGCTGTCATGACCCAATCACCTCCAAAGATCCCATCTCTGAGTGGCGCCATGCTGGCAACTGGGCTTTAACGTGTGAAATTTGGGGGATGAAACATTCAGGCCACAGCACCAATCATCACTCATTCTGGGGCACATGGAAAGCAGGAAGCAGAATGGATAGCTGGAGGAAGCGCGGAGGGAAACCAAGGCACTAATTGCAATGAATCATTAAGACAAGATTCAAAGACCAAACAAATGTAAGAAGAGCAGCGTAGCACAGATTCTTAGTCTTGAGTTCCCAGTGGGCCCTAAATTGTCCAGATTATTAGCTTTACAGAAACTTCCTACCACAGATAGAAAACATTAGTCTGAAATTCATAGCTTGAAAATGTTATTTAGTAGCTCTGGAAAGAGTTCCAGATACACGCATGTATTTAAATTCCTCAGACAATTTTGAAGGACATCCTTTTTTCATAAATTAGTGCTTTCAAAAGTGGTCGCAGTTGCTTTTTGCTAGGCTCCTGTCTTAAAGCAAACCGATTAATGATTTACTGAGAAGTCTGCAAGTGTTGGTGAAATCATATGTCAAATATTTTTATTTAACAACTTGCATCTTTTTACAATTTTGGAAAATGTTTGTACAGTTTAAAAGTTTATGATGAAGGTTTTTCATAAAAATACTCATTGTATTTCAATGATTGTCTGGAAGGATTCCCATTTTAATTCTTATGTATATAAATGAACACATATAGAGAAGAAATGTATACATGACCATATGTATAATATAAAAAGTGTTATAAGTAATATTACATAGCCTATGTAAAATATAACATACACACACAAATAGTACCTCATTATGGGGAAAATATTCCAAGCCCCTCAATGAAACATACTACAAATACTCTAGCAACAAACCACAGGTACACTATGATTTTTCCCACATATACATATCCATAATAAAGTCTAACGCAGTTGGTCACAGTGGAGATTAGCAATAATAACTGACAATGAAATGGAAAGATTATAGAAATTTACTATAATAAAAGTAGTGTGAATATGATATTTCCCTCTCAAAATACACTGTAGGTCTTAGCACTGTCAGCATGCAATAGTTTTCCCTCTATTAAACTGAGAACTTTCACATTTCACTGAAAGGAAGAGTCGATGTATTCCCTTTGATATATCCTAATTGCAAATATCACTGTTTTTGAGTGTTGGTGTCATTATTAAGTAAAATAAATTTTACTTGAACACAACCACTGCTATACAATGGTAGTGCTTCTAATATCCAAGGAATGGCTTATATCAAGGGTGAGTCGAAGTGGTACAGCAGATTTTATCCTGCAGTACGGAAGGACAAGCGGTATATAACTTATGAGTTGTTCATTTGGGGAATTTTCCACTTAATGTGGGCCACAGTAACAGGGTGACTGAAGCTATGAAATAAGTTCATCAATAAGGAGGGACTACTGAATTACTGTTTTAGAAATTATTATACCTTAAATTTTTGAGAATTAATTTGGATACATATATATAATGTCTATTGACTGAAAATTTTAATTTTTTCAATAATCTTGCCACTGAATAAAAGCGAACTATATAGACAGTCATTTGTTTACCTAAGATAACATAAAATGGTTTATTATGACATTTATCAAAATAATTAAAGGATACCTTGCCTGGTAGCACATGCCCAGTGCTCAGGAGGCTGAGGCAGGAGGATTGTTGTGAGTTCAAAGCCAGCCTGGGTTACAAAGTGAGCTCAAGGCCAGCACGAACCTTGTCTCAAAAAGAAAAAAAAAATAAAAGAATAACAACTGAAAAAAATATTTCAGTAAATTTTAAAATAATTTCCCATATTGATGTGTTGCTATCTGATACATAGTGTCATAACATAGAGACTGACGGGTTTCATAGAGCACGAAGTTGATACCCAGTTTAGTTTTCCTCACAAAGTAATAAGATTTAAACACTTCTTTTCACCCTTCTTCCCCCCAAGTTTGCACATAAACAAAATACATCAAAAAGAAGAAATAAAAATATATCCAAAGTGGATAATTCATTTCTAGTAATAAAGGACACTGAACATTAAGTTGACTGAGTAGTTATAGATAAGATATAAATGTTTCAGGTATTTTCCATTCATTTTCAGTACAAATTAAAGAGTCCCTCCAATTAGTAGATACTCAAGTTGGATTTTAACATTAGGAAGTTCTTACTTTCTTTTAACTGTCACTAACAAGACTCACACAAAGATAATTTTGAGGTAGAGTTGTTAACACATATTTCATAGTTGGACAGGAAATTCTAAAATAACCAGTGTCACATTTTGCTGTTCATATGCCATGGCTACAAGCAAAAACTTCAAAAAACTAATTACTAAGTGATATCTAATTGTTTCTTGGTCTTTTGGTTAAGATCAAATGTAATGATATCTAAACTGGTTTTTCAAATTCTCCAAGAATCTGCCTTACAAACAGAATTGGCTTTTTTTGGAAAGTTATACAATTCAAGATTTTATGTAGTTTACTGGCCCTGAAAGCAAAGCCGATTACCTCTGTGTTGGAAGTACGATAATGACGATGATGGGGGAAAGACGCTTCAACGGAAAGACTGAAACATGGGAGAGTGCCGCCTCCAGCGGAAGGCCCTCCTCAGTCAGGGCTTCCTAGGGTTGTGTTTCTGCGTCCTGAGTATGGGTCTGAATCACCTTGAGGGTGACTTAAGACTCATGCTGCTGGCCCAATGCTGCGATTTTCCAAATTAGTAGATATAGGGTGGAGCCTATAATCTTACGTTTCCAACAAGTTTTAAGACAAAACTGACTTAGGATATGCATCTATTAATTTATAGCTGAAATTACATATATATATATACAGCTAATGAAAAACAACAAACAGCTTGTGATGATTTAATTATATTTGTGTCCCCAGAGTAAATTTTAGGAAATGTTTATAAATATATATATAATTACATTATAGTTATATAGTGTAATTATATATAACATTGTAATTATATAATATATATTATATTCTACATGCTATTACATAAAAATAACATTTTATTTCTAGGAGCCACTTTATGCTATTAATGTCTCTTACACACAATGAAATAAACCTTCGAATGTTATCTATGGTATTTTATGCAAAAGTAGGGGAATATTTTTGATTAATAAATTTCTAGCTTTTAACTTTATATATTTTTTCTGCTTCAAATAAAGTCTTTCCCAAAATAGTCTCCTCAGGCTGTCCACTGACATCTTTTAGAGTGAATCACAGGCTGAAGGATTTCAGAGGTTAATCATTTTGACTAATTTGTAATTACCTTTTCCTATATTCCAGAGGAAATGATCGATATTATGATCTGAAAAGGCCTGGATACGATTTCAAAGCCCTTCTGCAACAGATGCAGTTGCTTTCTGACAATTTAGTTTATGTGCCTCACTGGAAGAGCTAAAATTCTCTTATTCAGTCACAATTCACTAGAAAAATATTGTAATGGAAAAAGTAAGCATTTTGACATTGAACCTTATGTCTTTTTCAATATTTTCCTTAATTTTTGAAGAGAATGTTTTAAATCACTCATTTCAGTGATTATTAAATTTATTACTGTATACAGTGGAAATAAACTTAACCATTTGTGTTGAATTTTAAGAAAAATCACACATATCAATTGCAGATTAGTTTTCTAGCAAAATCGATGTCCATAATGAAGGCCTGGAAAGGTTTTGAAATCTGAAATTAATGTACCTTTAAACAACTTTTAATTCAGTTCTTTAGGCAATTGAAAGCATCTGTTTTCAAATGTAGTTATACTAAGCACTATCTTGGAGACTGAAGAAACAGTAGTTAACACCAGTACACCATTTTCTGGGAGAAGGAGTGACCTTTTAGGTGAGAACAATTAAAGCAACTTAGGATAATATTTGATTTCTCCAACTCTTCAACATTAAAAAATGAAATCTCATGACTAAACTCTTGTCAACCATTTTACAATTTTAGTGTGATAAGCGATTTAGAGTTTTAATACAGAACACACACATATATAAAACATATAACCAACAAATTGCAATTTATAGTGTTTTCTGGCATTATATAGCTCTCCAGATAAAAATTTTAGAGAATGAGAGATTATTTCTGTAAAAGTGACAAAGTGTCATAGTAAAATACTGCACTCAACACCAATTATGTCCTCTGTCACACGATGATGAGCTAACCATGAGGATTCTCTTGCACATTTCTGTAGGAAACAAACAACACTAACTTTCTGACTGGCAGAGCTTCTGAAGCTCCTCACCATTTGCTAACACTAATGATGTTGTTATCTTATCTGAAACTTCCAAGGAGATGGCTGGTGTTTTTGTCTTCTCTTGATTCTGCACAGTGCCGTGATCCTGAGCATATGCTGCCTGCTTGCAACTAAGTCTGCTTCTGAAGAGCTCCTCTTTCTTTCTGGGAGGCTTACCTGTTATCTGAAAGCTGGCCAAAACTCTCGGATGTTGATGAATATATTCTTAAACATGAAACACAGCAAGCATACTTCATGTTAAATGAAAGCCACCCTAGATACCAACTCTTCCACATAATGCCAGTAGCATTGCCAGAATTGCCATCTGGGTAGGTAAAGTCTTGTCTATTAATGCTTTATAACACTTAGAAAATAAAAGATAAAGAAACAACTTGTTTTTCACTCTCAGCAATGTTTGAGCTACAGCTTGTGTCCCTGCTACAGCAATTATGTAAGTGTCAAACATCCTTATCCAAGTTCTTCTTCTGACTTCTTTTCAGTCACTGATCAAAAGGCTTCAGAAGAGACGGTTGCTTAATGTGAGATGTTCATAGAAGATAGCCTACAAAATGACTAAAGTCCTCTGTAATTTATAACATGGCCTCATGGATAGAAACTGTTCATGTTCCCCTGGCTACTGAGACCCTTCTCCACTTGAGGGACAAACGTCTCCCCAGGACTACATGACTTCAGCAAGCTCCTAAGGGACAACTCATATCTTTTTTCAAGACAATTTAATCACCTAAGTATGCTAATAATACTAGGTAGCCATTTATTACTTATTAACACAGAGGAATTCACCCTAAAACTCACTTAGAGCTAGAAACATCCAGGCACAGCATGTAGCTCAGTGGGAGAGTGCTCCTCTAGCGTGCACAATGCCCTGAGTTTTATCCCTAGCACTGGCAGACAAACTATAACAAAAGAAACACAAAAAACAAATTTATTATCTCATGCAGTTTTTGTAGGTCAGAAATTTGGGAGAAGCTTAGCTATAGGTCTCTTGGATGGATGGAGGACTCAACTAAATAAATTCTCTCCAGAGTGTGCAGTTATCAAAAGCTTATCTAAGATGGAAGTATCTGCTTCAGGTTCAGTCTGGTGGTTACTGGCAGCAAGACCCATTTTTCACTGGAGTTTGGACAGCAGAGCCAAGTCCTTTGCACATAGTTCTCTTTGCATGGTTCCCTATGATATAGGCAAGAAAGAGCCATGACAAAGATGGAAACTGCAGTGTTTTTGCAATGGAATCTCGGAAGCAACACATATCAATTCTACTGCATTATTTTTATCATCTAGATACAGCCTAGTAAGTGTGGAAACAAATTATACAGGATCTGAATCTCGAGAGGTGGAGCTCGTAGGGACCACCTTGGAGTCTGGCTCACATGTCACTGTAACTTGTCTCTGACATTGCTATGTGCAGTGGTTAGGCACAGTTCTCCAGGTAATACAGGAGAAAAGTAGAAATGCCAAAGATATGATAAAGAGCAAGAAAACGGAAATCACTTTACTTAATATAATGTGGAAAAACTGGAAATAAGAATTTGGGAATTATGGGTATTTTGAGTCCACTAATGAAACTGTGGTGACATGAAAACATCAAGAAGTTAAAGTGGAGGGAAATTAATGGATTTTGTTTGGACAATGTTAAGTTTCAGGTGATAACAAGGTACTACAGAAAAGTACTTTCAGGGAGATTTAATACTGACCATTAACAGGGAATGTATAGATAAAAATGAAGGTTTAGGCACTACTATAGTTATAAGCTGTGCAAAGGACAGAGAATCTAGACAGAGAAATACAAACTGCATAGATAAGGAACAGAGAGAAACAGTATAAGCAAACAGAAAAAAAATCAAAGACCATTCACGGATGAAAATGACAAAGAAGAATTGTATTTGGGCTCATGAAATCATGAGGAAACAAGTTTCAAGAAGTCCACAGACACTGATAAGGATGCACAAACACACACAACACATACATACAGGCACAAATGAGAGAACCTGCTCATTCTCAAGCTAAGATTTACATGATACTCACCTGCAGCATCCTGGGTCTCCACCACGCTATTAATTGAGATTAATTTTTATAAGATTTTCACTCCTAGTTATAAAGGAAAATCATTTATCCCCAAATTTAAAGCAGTGAATAACAAGCTTCATCAGATTCTGGCCTGTGCAGTGCCCACCTCCTGTCAGCACGCCTTCATGTATAGAACTGACCTATGCTATTCCACGCGGAAAGCGGTTTGGAAGACTGAACACACAGGCAAATCATTTGATTGTGAATTCAAAATACATGAGAGGAGAAAATATCTGACTGAATATATTTCTGCATAACAAGCTAAGATACTGACAACATTTTGATTTAAATGTCAGTGTCCTTTTATGCCATGTTGTAAGAGTCCACTGTGTTATTAGTTTCTCACATGCTGTCACCTTGCAGAGGAATGCAATGAAATCCTTGCACTTGCCCACAACCCACTTATGGATAGGGTAGCTCAGCACACCTTCCTTTTATCCCCGGACACTCAGGGGGATTACACATGGGGGGGTGGTGAGAGGAGTTCTACTCACACAAGAGGTCCAAGCTGTGCATTTCCTCCTTAGCTGCTCAAGAATATTCTGGAATCCAAAGTCACAAGCCACACAATGTCAGATGTCCTGAGTGCCTCACAGTCGACCTGGTGATGTGAATGTAAGCGGAGAGGAAGACAGTGTGGTAAAGGTTACAGACGATTTGCAGCAGCTGCCCTGGGGATGGAGTTGGGATGATATGTGACCCTGCAGCCAGGGAGGGACCCAGGATCCCTAGGGAGAATGTCAACCATGAACCCCCAAAGGATTCTCAGTTTTCCTTCACCTTTCCCCATAGACCAGGATTTGAAGGGCTCTCACTGCAACCCTCCACTCCCTATGGCTTCCTCACAATGATTTGGCCCTAGCCAAAGGGTATTTAGTAGTCAGGAACAGCAACAATAAGCTGTTGATGAGGAGTCCGGCATCCAGAAGTGCAAATCCCAATTCAGCCTCTTAGTGGTGGCTTGGATAGGCCCTGACCCTAAGCCTCCGTCTCCTCAAACATAATACATAAAGTCAATCACATATACAATTATCATATGGAATTGTGGTAAAGTTTTAGTTAAAATGACTCCTGAGTGGTTAGTAAGCATCATCTTAGTTTAGTCTGGGCAACATCTCATGAGTGAGTTGTTTACAGAGGAGCAACCTTACAGAGAAGGCGGTTAAGTTTGCTAATTTATAAAAGTAGAAAACTAAAGAGCTGATCTCAAACCCATGTATACTAGTTTCTGACTTGTATTCCCTGTCTGGAAAAAGGTAAACATCTAAAATATTTGTGACTATCATTATTAAGATGAAAAACTGAAACAATATGAAGTTATTGATAAAACTAATTCATATGATCACCGCTCTAATAACAATGATTCTGGTGTATAATAAGGCCCTTTGCACAGATCTTCTCACTCAATTGCCAGTCGTCTTTATTTGGCTTGGGTCTCTCTTATCACCTAATTAAGGATAAGCCTAAGGGGACTAGAGTGTTGAAATAGTCACATAGTGTGTAAATGTAGGAACCAAAATTCAAAACTGTGCCTGTGTGCTCACAGAACATGCATATGAGAGGACTAAGAGAACACAGAATATATTCCCCGCCATTGCTCAAAACCAATGGCTCTTTCTAACTACTCTCTTAACCTTTTTTGTTGTTGCTTCTGTATGTGTTTTTAAATAGTTGCATTCATGTTAAAACATTCAAAGGTTGTATTCATAATGTACTTAACATTTTCATGCTGCTTTCTCTTCTAGCACTCTCTCCTACATTTTTCTATATTTTTGTTCAATTGTCATATTACATTTTATCTTTATTCATGCATAATGTTCTATAGTGTAATGTTCTGGTATTGAGAAAGGTATTCTTCCATTATTGGACACTTCATTTAGCTTGTATTTGGTTTTTGCCCAATATAACCAACTCTATAATAAATCTTATGCATAAAATTGTTCCTGGGTTATTGAGTTATTTCCAAGTTAAATTTTCAACAGGGAAATTAAGTTACATTATATGAGTACTGTATGACTTATTACACATAACACCAAATGCTTCAATAAACGGTCAACACAACATTCTCCCATACTGACATAAAGAGAAATACCAACAAAACAAATATGAAGAGAATGAATTTTGGTTTTATTCACACCAAATGTATATACTTGTTCAGCTGTTGCAACAGTAGACATGGGAATAGGTATGATTTGAGAGTATGCTCCCAGCAGAAACAATGGATTATGAAGTACTTACAGTCATGCTCAACCCCAAGGGCCAGGAGCACATGTAAATGACTTGCCAAAGCTTCCTTGCGATCAGAGGCTAGAAGTACATCTAACTGACCTTGAAGTCTGTTTGGAATACTCAGCCTTGGTCTCATTAGCATTATGCTATAAGCAAAAGAGTTAATGGTCCAAAATTGCATCACAGCATGTTTTAATAAGTTCTTGTTTACCATTTTTTACTCAATGTCTCATGGCCATAATCTTTCCTGTTCCTGAGTTCCTAATAATCTTAGATGACAAATCTTGCAAGCATATTTTCCTTTATCCAAAGAGCTTCACAAAAATCCCACTCTCTTAAAGATCTTTTCATTTGAAGAGTGAAAATCTGGATTTTAATCAACGTTGGCTGAGCCATTATTTCTCTGGTTCTATTATATCTTCTGTACCTTTTTTAACTTTTAAAAAATATCATTAAATGAAATTTCTGTATATTTAAGATACAGAGTATGGTCTTTTCATACACATGGAGAAATGATTCCTGCTATACAGCAAACTGACATACCCACTTCCTCTGTAGTTACCATACTCCTTCTCCTCCTCTTCCTCTCTCTTATCAAGAGAGCAACTGAAATCTCTCATGAAATCTCATTATGAAACACAGTATTATTAACTACAGCCTTCAGGCTGTGTATCTCAGCTTTACCCTGTATAACTGCAGTTTGGTACCATTTACATCTCTCAGTTTTCCTCATCTCTCCATCCTTGTTAAACAGTTTTATTTTCTCTTACATATTTGGCACTTGTAGATTTCATACAGAGTGAGATGTTGCAGCTTTATCTCTTCCTGTAGCCTGGTTTATTCCACTGAGCGGAGTATCTTTCAGTGTCATCCTTTTTGTCCCAAATGACAGGGCGTCCTGACCTCTCTTGAATTTCTGAATTTGGAAATGACTCTGAACAGTATAATGTTGGACACATCTTAATTAGTAAACGTACACAATAAATGTGTCCTCGAATAGCTTGGTTTTCTGTGTCAGTCTTATAATTGTACTTTATGTTTTGATACTGGCATTTTTTTTTGTTTAAATGTCACAATTTTATGAATATGAAGAATTTACCTTCTGGACTGGATATTCTTGCCTATATGGAATTCCTGAGTACACACTTTGAAGATATCAATTT
Source organism: Dinomys branickii (assembly GCA_004027595.1). Taxonomy (NCBI): domain Eukaryota; kingdom Metazoa; phylum Chordata; class Mammalia; order Rodentia; family Dinomyidae; genus Dinomys; species Dinomys branickii. Next base: position 83,330 of record PVLD010003261.1, on the reverse strand, counting down.
GCAAAGCAGCAACTACTGTTGGTTTTCTGATGTTTTGTCTATAATTCAATCCTGATCTTACTGTTATTGTACTACTTTGTGCCTCTTTGTTAATGCTTTCCAGTTTCTTTCTTTTTTTTTTTTCTGTTGTTGAGATGATTAATTGTTTGACCAATTTCGCATGTCTGTATTTGTGTTCATGAACATACACTTCGAAGATATCAATAGGTAAAGCAACAACCATTGTTGAGTCCATGTCACATTGTCTGTAAATCAGTTCTGATTGTACTATTTCTTATGCTACTTTGTGTCTGTTTGTTGATATGTTTTTGTGCTTTTACTTTTAAAATATAAATAAATAAATAAATAAATAAATTCTGAACATAATGGGTAAAAACAAGTCTTCTTATATGAAGACATGTGTATTATCTAGAGCTTTATGTTTTGGGTTTAAAATAGATGATAAATGGCTACTTTCAGGCTATGAATTCTGTCATCCTAATGAAACATGATTGTGGTTTTAAGGAAAGCTAAACATTAAATTAGCCTTCATGTCTTGAATACGATAATGTCGCTGTCAGTTATTTCTATGTTCTGAAGTTAAATATACGTAGGTTTTTTTAAGTGGAGGGAAAAAACAGAGCAAATGTTATTTAATTCCTTGATCATTTTATAAGTCATTTAGGCTGTACTTATAACAAAATAACTAGAAGACAAAGTTACATTTTGTCCATGATTGTAGGAATTCAAAAGCACTCTACTTTCAAAGCCTGTCTTTCTCTCTCTCTCTGTCTCTACCTTCCTCCCTTCTCCTCCTTCTTTCCCCTCTTCCCACCCTTTTTAAATTTCAGTTCTAAAAGTATTAAACATTAACAAGCTACTGTCAAGCAGGCACTGGTGTGTTTTGGGTACTAGAGAAACAAAGATAAATAAGACAATGTCCTTCCTCTAGAAGTTTGATGTATAGCAAAGAAAACAAAATAATGTTATTATCACCTCTGTACCATTGAGTTCATGTGAAGATGCAGGTATGCGTGAAGGCTTTATGAATATTCCACTCTGTTCCATTAATTATATAGTTCCAACATTTGCTGGAAACAGTACAGATGAATGAAGCGGTACAGATTCTTGCTTTACAACTTTTTGGCAAAGTTCACTTGCTCTTCAGGCTAAGCCAGTGAAAGGGTCAATATTAAAATTTGCTTTTTTACAATGATGTTGATGAGAAAATATTCATTATATTGCTTTAAACTTCAGCAAAAATCCAGTTTTTTAAAAAAAGATATTCCTTGCTTTGATCTGGCACTTTGATCTGCCCTTACTTTGAATATTTTGCTAAAAGTTAGCTTCAGATATGGTCAGATAAAAATATTTACATAAATGTCTCAGAACTCCCAAATGTAAGAGATATCACTATGGTATTTAAAACAGAGTTCAGTGTGAAAAACAACTCCTTTTCTGTTATTGTCTAACAATTCTTAAGCTTCCAAACATTTTTAAAAATATAACTCAAAGTAATGCTTATGCATATTTGCACATTTGACAGCTATCCATACGACAACGTAGTTTTGAAACATTTTACATATATTAAGATTTCACACTGTTAACTCAAACTATCCCTCCTCTGTGCTATACAAAATGAGGTTGACTACTTTTAATCACTGTAAGAAAAATAAGAGTATTATTTATTTTTATTTATTTTTCCTCCTATATGCTGCATTTATAAAAATTATTTTTAAAATGTAATAAATCTGCCCTTATACATCAAGTAAATTTTTACTCATATCTCAAATTATAGTTATAGTAGAATCTTCCTATATACCAGTCTCTAAAATGAAAGGCCACACACAGAATAAAGATCCTTTGTGTTTTTAGACATCACATTTATTAGTGATGATCTAGAAGTATCTGCTAACTTTCAGTTTACATGGCTGTTGAAAAGTCTCCACACCTCTTGTCATAAATCAGGTTAATGACATTACTGAATGTATACATGATTGTCACCAATACTATAATAAATATAGATACTAGAGTAACAGTTTTATTCTTGCTTTATTAACTGTATTACTCTGAAATGCAGTGACTAATGAATTCATATTAATGCAAATATACCTGGAAGTCACATTTTCAAAAGAGGATGAAGGTCTCAGTGTATTCATGCCACCATTAAATTATAAACTAAAGCAATAATCATTAAAAAAAAAATACCACAGGGAAACTTTTAGGATTTTTCTTATTAGATGTGCTATGTTCATTGGACCTTGAATTACAAATTTGTTTCTGTCTATTTTTACAAAGATTTAGACACCATCTATACAAGTGAAGAAGTAAAATACTATAACAGAAATTAGTGGAAATTATAGCGGTTTATAGTGATGATAAAGAAAGGTCAAAAGAGTCCAACACACTGGAAATTGATTTTTATGAAACAACAGATGATAGACCACATAAAAATTACTTTTTAAAAAATTTTAAAAGGTAAAGAATGAAAACACATTGACAAATGAACACAGATATAAACAAAAAAACACCAAACAATAGATGCAATACAGAGTTTCAGACAAGGTGGTAGGAAATTAACAATAGCTATTGTGTTACATATTGTTATCTTAAAATTGGTTACTCAGTTAAACAAATAAAGTATTTACGGTTGATCAAACAATTAAACATTAACTGTTCCTTTCAATAAAGCGATAGAAGTCAGTAGCATGACTCTCAGTTGTCCTTTGTATTGTATACACACACACACACACACACACACACACACACACACACTTTTTTCCCCTTCTTTTTTTTTCTCTTTTCCCTTATCCCAGTTGTTGCTCCTTTTGAGCAGTTTCTTTCCCTTTCACAGTATCTATTTTACCCTTCAGATTTTATTTACTCTTTCAGGTTCCTACTGTAGTGAGACCTTATGGTATTTACACATGCAGGTCTGATTTATTCCGCTTATGAGTATGGACTCTAGTTGCATCAATTGACCTTTCAAAACCTCAAGTTTATCTTTCTTTATAGCTGAATAATATTCCATTATGTAAAAATACCACTTCTTTTTTATCCATTCCTCAGTGGATAGGAATTTGGGCTGCTTCCGGAATTGAGCTATTACAAATTGAGCAGCTATAAACATGGGTGCACATATGTCGCTATGGTATGATGTTTGTGGTTCTTGTGGAAAAATACCCAAAAGTGAAATAGCTGGGTTGAAAAGGACCATTAGTCCCAGTTTACTGAGGAATCTCTAGGCTGATTTCCACATGGGTTGCACCAGTCTACCCTCCCACCAACAGTGCAGAAGTGTTCCTTTTTTCCCACAGCCCCGCCAGCATTTGTTATTGGTTGATTTCTTGATGATAGCTATTCTCTCTGGGTTGAGATGAAATCTCAGTGTTGTTTTAATTTGCATTTGGCAAATGACTAATCATGTTGCATATTTTTTCATGTATGTATTTGCCTTTGTATTTCTTCATCTGAGAGGTATGTATTCATCTCAGCTTCCCATTTTTGGATTGGGTCTTTAAATTTGGAGGGGTTAATTTTTTTAGTACTTTTTATGTTCTTGATAGAAGTCGTTTGTCTGAGGCACACTTGGCTAAAATTCTTTCCCAATTTGTGTGTGTGTGTGTATGTGTGTGTGTGTGTGTGTTTACTCTTTTGGCAATTTCTCTAGATATGCCAAAAATTTTTAATAAGATGAGATCCCAGTTGTTGATTCTTTGAAGTATTTCCTGTGCAGTTTGGTTTTTGTTCATGAACTCTTTGCCTACCCATATATCTTCAAGATTTTTACCTACTTTCTCTTCCAGTAGAGTCAGTGTTTCTTTTAACACTTAAATCTTTGATTCATCTTGATTTGAGTTTGATGCATGGTGATAGACATGGGTCTAATTTCAGTCTTCAGCATGTAGAGAGCCCGTTTTTCCAGCACCATTCATTAAAGAGTCTATCTTTCTTCCCATGAGCTTGTTTAGCTCCTTTGTCAAAGATTAGGTGGCTGAGTGTGCTTGTGGTTGTGGATGTGGCTGCACCTTCCAGCCTGTTCCGTTGATCCGCGGATCTCTTTTTTTGCCAATACCAGGCTATTTTTACTACAGTGGCCTTGTAGTATAATTTCAAGTCAGGGATTGTGATGCTACTTGACTTGTCTTTGTTGCCCAGGACTGCTTTTGCTATTCTGGGTCTCTTCTGGCTCCAGATAAATTTTAGGACTGTTTTGTGTAGATCTGTGAGGTATACTAATGGTATTTTAATTGGGATTGCATTGAATCTGTACAGCAATTTGGGGAGTATGACCATTTTAACAATGTTGGTTCTTCAAATCCATGAGCAAGAAATATCTTTCCATTTTCTGAAATCTTCAATCTCCTTTTTTTAAAGTACTATAGTTTTCACTGTAAAGATCTTCCACTTATTTTATTAGACTAATTCCTAAATATTGCAATTTTTCAGATGTAATTGTTAAAGGTATGGTTTCCTTAATTTCTCACTCGAGTTTGTTGTTTGTATATAGGAATGCTATTGGTTTCTGAGTATAGACTTTATATCCAGCTACACTACTGAATTTGTTCATTAATTCTAGGAGTCTTTTGGTAGAGTTTTTAGGGTCTTCTATGTAGAGTATCATGTCATCTGTGACTAATGATAATTTCAATACTTCCTTGCCTATCCTTATTCATTTTATATCCCACTCTTGTCTAATTGCTTTGGCTAATGTTTCCAGAACTATGTTGAATAGGAGTGGTGACAGTGGACATCCTTGTCTTGTTCCTGATTTTAAAGTGAAAGCTTTCAGTTTTTGTCCATTCAGTATGATTTTGGCCATTGCTTTGTCATGGATGGCTTTGATCAGACTGACATAAACACCATCTATACCTATTTTCTGTAGGGTTTTTATCATGAGTGAATGCTGGACTTTGTCAAAAGCTTTTTCTGCATCTATTGAGATGATTGTGTGGCTTTTGTCTTTAACACTGTTGTTATGATGTATTACATTAATTGATTTATGTATATTGAACCATTCCTGCATTCTTGATGATTTTCTGAATTCTATTTGCTAATATTTTATTGAGTATCTTTGCATCTGTGTTCATTAGGGAGGTTGGCATATAATTTTTCTTGGTTGGGTCTTTCTCTGCTTTTTGGTATCAGTGTAATACTTGCTTCCAGAAATGATTTAGGGATATTTGTTTCCTTTTCAATTTCATTGAAGAGTTTGAGAAGAATTGGCATGAAGTTTTCCCTGAATTTCTTATACAATTCAGCGTGACTTCATCAGGGCCTGGGCTTTTCTTTGTTGATAGATTTTTAATCACATTTTCAATTTCAATAATTGATATTGGGTTATGCAAGTTTTTTGTTTCTTCTTGATTCAACTTTAGAAATTCTTACTTATCTAGGAATCTGTGCATTTCTTCTATATTTTCCATCCTATGTCAGTAAAGATTTTCAAAGAAGTTATTGATGATCTTCTGAATTTCTATAGGGTCACTATAGTGATTTCACCTTTTTCATTCCTTATTGCATGAATTTGAGGATTTTCTTTTTTCCTTTCTTCATAAGGGTGACTAGGAGTTTATCCATTTTATTTATTCTTCAAAGAACCAACTCTTTGGTTCATTAATTCTTTATAGTACTTCTTCTCTCAATTGCATTAATTTCTGGCCTGATCTTTATAATCTCCTCCCTTCTTTGGGCTTGACTTGTTCTTCTTTTTCTAAAAGTTTGAGGTACAGAATTAGGCTATTTGTTCTTGTTCTGTTTGCCTCATGTGTGAGTTTACTGCTATAAACTTACCTCTGAGGACTGCTTTCAGTGCATCTCACAGATTGTTATAAGTTGTAATTACATTTTCATTTGTCTATAGATAGTGTTTAATTTCTTCTTGAATTTCATCTGTGACCCATTGGTTGTTTAAGAGGCCATTATTTAACATCCATGTGTTTATGGAGATTTTGTGTTTCCTTTTGTCATTAATTTCCAATTTCATTGCAGTATGGTCAGATAGTATGCATGGAATAATTTGAATTTGTTTGCATTTAGTTAAGCACATTCTATGAGCGAGTATGTGGTCTATTTTATAGAATGTCCCATGCACAGCTGAGAAGAATGCATATTCTGATGTGGGGTGGAACATTCTGTAAAAATCTACTAAGTCCTTTTGTTCATAAGTTTTGTTCAGTTCTTTTATTTCTTTGCTGATTTTTTGTCTGGCTTATCTATCCCTTTGTGTCAATGGGGTGTTAAGGTCCCCAATTACAATAATGTTATCAGTTATTTTTTTATTTAAGATTTATCTTATATATTTGTGTGTCCCCATTTTGGGTGTGTACATATTTATGATTGTTAGCTCTTCCTCTTAAAGGTTTCCCTAAGCAGTATGTAGTGACTTTCTTTATCGCTTTTGATCATTCTTGGTTTGAAATTCACACTGTCCACAATCAGAATATCTACTCTTGCTTTTTCTGGGTTCCTGTCACATGGCGAGTTGTTTTCTGACATTTGACTTTTAGTCTATGAATTTCCTTTTGAGTTAAATGTGTTTCTTGTATACAGTATATTGTTGGATTTTGTTTTCTAGTCCACTGTGCCAGTCTCCTTCTTTTTATTGGTGAATTTAGGCTGTTTACATTAATAGTTGTAACTGTTATGTGTTGACTTGTCTCTGCCATGTTATTTACTTGCTGTTGGTTTCCTTTTACTCTCTTCAATTGCTTCCTCTGCTGCGTGGTTCCTTTCTATTATTTTTCATTACATTGGAGTTATTTTTAGCTCTTTCTAGAATATCTTTTAGTACTTTTTGTAGGATTGGTTTGGCTCTCATGATGTTCTTCACTTGTTCTTTGTTGTGGAAGTATTCTATTTCTCCATTAAATTTGAAGAATATTTTTGCAGGGTACAACAATCTGGGTTGGAAGTTGCTTTGTTTTAGGACCTGGAATACTTCACTCCAAGCTCTTCTTGATTTTATGGTTTGTGTTGAGAAATCTGCCATGATTCTGATGGGCTTTACTTTATAGGTGATCTGATTCTTCTCTCTGATTCTTCTTTTTTAATGTTGTATCCTTCTGCTGCATGTCTAGGATCTTGATAATTATATGTCTGGGCATAGTTTTATTTTGATTATGGCTTGTTGAAGTTGTATATGCCTCACTTACTGTCTAGCAGATTCTTTTTCCATACTTGGGGAAATTTTCTGCTATTACTTCTGCAAATAGTCTTCTTATGTCATTTGTGTCGACCTCTGCTGTTTTGTTGATTCCTATCAGTCTTACATTGTTTCTCTTTTTGTTGCCTTGCAGCTGTTTAATTGTTATTTCCTGGTTCCTTGTAATTTTTAAGAGATCTTTCCTTTTACCATTGTTAGCTGCAATGATGTCTTCAAGATCTGAAAGTCTATCTTCGGCTTCATTCAAGTGGTTTTGCCAGCTTTCAATGGAGATTTTCACTTCTTGGATATCTGTGTGAATCTGCTTCATGCATTCTGGTTCTTTCCTATATTGTTCAGTTTATGTTTCTGTTATTTTTTATACTTGTCTTTTTTTTAAATATATATCCTCTTTACATGTGCTGAGCAATTCTTTCATTATGGTTGTCCTTTCATTTTTAAGTGAGAGATTATTTCTGCTCTGGTTTCTTCTATGGCATATGGAGTTATTTCTTTACTTCAGTTGTGATCATTTCAGAGATTTCAAGTGTGTGGAAATATTTAATGCTGCTATGCTAATTACAAAAGGAGGATATACACTCTTATGATCATTATTCACATATTGAACAAATATTTATTTAACCTGCTACATACAGAGCATTTTGCTGCAAGGGATATAATGGTTGACAATACAGAAAGAATCTTTTCTTTGACAGAATTGAAAACGGAATCAGGCTGGCGTAGTGGTGAAAGGCTGAATATACAACATTAGACAGATACTTAAAGGGAAATGGTTTAAATTCTTGAACAAGAAATTGCCTGATGACTCTGAGACCACTGTGTAGAAATAAGTGTAAATGTAAGAACCAAGACAAGCTTCTGGGGGGCGAATCACAAATGGATTTCATAATTTCAATTTATTTTATTTTAAAAGTAAAAGCACAAAAACATATTAACAAACAGACACAAAGTAGCATAAGAAATAGTACAATCAAAACTGATTTACAGACAGTGTGACATGGACTCAACAATGGTTGTTGCTTTACCTATTGATATCTTCGGAGTGTATATTCATGAACACAGATTTCAATTTCATTTAGAAAATAAATAAGATCTCAAGTTACTGTGATTGTCCTGTGAACTAAGGTGATAAAGAGTAGCTTTTTCTTTTCTTTCTTTATTTTGTATGAATCTAATTGTAAGTAATGGTGAATCAGCTTTTCTGATGAGAAAAATATAGTTTCATAAAGCAAAATACTGAGAAGAGTATAAGTTAATGTAGGTACAAAGACAATGCTTAAGGGTAGTTAAGAGAGAATAAACGAGTGGAATTTACATAGAATATCCAGTAGAGTTAAACCAGGTAAGGAGCCAAATGTACAAACATGTATGTCAATTTTATGCAGCAGGACAGGGCACAACAAGACATTCAGGTGCAAGACAGGACACAAGAAGATTCTTAGCTTGAACAGAGCACTGAAAGAACTCCTAGATGCCAATGTCCGTTCTGCTGTTCTTCTTCATACCTGACCTCAGTCAGATTCTCATATCCTGCTTCTTGCGCTCTTCAACCTGTATCTCATCTATTCACATAATTATTTTGTACTTTCCCCTACAGAAAATATTTTGGGTTGTTTAGTTTATTTCTGTATTCATTTGTGTATGTTAAAACTTTAAAATATATGAATAAAACTATCAGGTATATTTGTGATATTTAGTGTGAAAATGTACGGTAATATTTTGGAATATTGAAATGTTCCCTAAATGTTGAATATATTTAAATATTTAAAAGACAGAGCTCTAATGCAAACAGCAAAATACAGACAACTTTCCAAGGGCGAGTCCTACCCTTATAAAGTACTATGATAGAGATAGAGACAGATAGCCATAAAGAGATAAGGATGATGCAGATGCATATTTTTCCCATGAACTCTTGTACCTAGTACATAGTATATTTACTAAGTTAGACTTAATGGCTGATGAAACATAAAATTTAAAACATTTACATATTACTTACTACTTCTGGCAGATAAATATTAACTGTTTGATCTTCAAAGGAGTTACGGGTTTTACTCATTCAACAAAATTAGCCTCAGTAAAATGATTACAGACATACTCACTGTGCATAATTATGTAAGAGCTGTCTAGTCCTGTTATGTTCTGCCTGGATTTACTTAAGCACTGAAAGGATATTTAGGTAAAAAATTGTTAAAATACAGCTTTATGTTTGCTGAAATCGTGAAAGCATGCTGAAATAATTGAATGAATTGCCTCCTCAAAAACGTTACCTTATTTACACAGGAAGTGAGGAGCTCATTTGTGAAACTAGTAGATGAAGTTGCTCTTTGACTCCACGAAATCTGCTCTGGTCCTACTGTCTGTGTGGCACAGTTATTTCAGCCTTTAAATTGATCCTCTCCGAATACCCGGAAGGTGGCTTTGCACACTGAACTTTCTTTATCAGAAACCAGTAGTGAGACGTGAATGGTTACAATGAATCCTTAAATCTGGACAGAATCTGCAAACATAGAATCAGGACTGAAATATTCCCAAGAATGGTGATGGGAAGAACTGCACAAAGAGAAAATCACAGGTATTCATCATTTTCTGGTGAATTCCTATATCGTCATCACAGAGAAGGCAAGAAAAACTCCGGTAAAACTAGAACCATCCTCATAGTAAAAGTGAATTGGATTTATATGTTCTCAGGTGGGTGAGAGAAATGCCCACACTTTACTAACTTTTGGAGCTCTACAATTAACCCTAATTCTTCTCTAAGGTGAAGGTTTTGGTATCTATGCATAAAGCTTATGTAAAAGGATTCATATACATATGTAGGTGAATGTAAGTTTAAAACTGATTGAATAAATAGCCTCAAATGAGACTGCCGTATCATACGAGGAGACTTTGGAAGAAACTTACAAACTGTCTTCCAAAACAGCGGCATCTTTATTCCTTCCAGCTCTATGCAGCTCTATCTCATCCTTTGCCTACTAGTATTACTTTTATAATTATTTGCATATTTTGTAAGTGTCCCATAGTTGTTAATATTCTGTTCTTTTTCCCTTTGCCCTCATTAAGTCTTTGCACATCAGTTTGAGAACAATCTATGCACCTATTTTGAGTGCACTGATATTTTTCACTGGTGGCTTGCACTCTATTGATGAGCCCATCAAAGGCATTTGCCATTTCAATTACATGAATTTTGATTCCTCACATTTCCTTTCATATCTCTCTTAGAGTTTTTATCTCTTTACATTATGCATGTGTTCATACATGTTGTCTGTTTCCTTTTAAAGCATGTAATATAGTAAATGATTATTAAAATTACTTTGCTACTAATTCCAAAATGTATGTCAGATTTGAGTCTAGTTCTGATTCTTAACTCTTCAGGATTTTCTTTCCTTTTCTTTTACCATGATTTTTAATTTTTTGTTGTTATTGCTGTTGAAAACCACACAAGCCATAATGGGTGATATGAACTGAAGTAATTAGGCTTTTTGTTTGAGGAATTATTTTAATCTTGCTAAAAACAGAGCTGTTTAATATTTGCTGTATGGCTGTCAGTATCACGCACTTCCATTTCTTCTAATCTTCTGATCTCTTTTTCCTTTTTATTCCCTTTTGATTTCCCTAAGAACTTCTTCTTAAACAGAGCTTATGTCTCACATCCCTCACTGTTGCAAGCCATTGTTCTTTTGGAGCATGGTTGATGTGGTGGTGATGTAGTAGGGAATAAAAAAATCTTACAATTTTTTGAGTAAATCTTACCTTTTAGTTAGGTTGGACCCTGAGGCTGTGATGCTAAGAAGCATTTCTATGCCATTTCCTCCCTTGTCTTTATGAGAGAGGAATCCTATGTTGGCTTCCTTCCAGGACACATAAGGATCTCTTTAAACTATTTAATTTAAAGAGAAGTCCTTAAATATGGAGAATGCTTTGCGTATGGTAAAATAATTATATTTCTTTTTCCTGAACTCCCATGAGATGAGGCCCCCAGAGTTTCTAAGAAGCAAAACATGAAAATTATAATTTAAAAATCCCTGCCAGTCACTGGTGTCTGTGACTGGTGCTTAAATTAACTAGTCTTGGCTGTGATCCACTATATTTGCCTGTCTATTTACATAGCAGAGTGCCAGTTCACCCTGGGACCTCAATTTTCTGATGAATCTTAGAAAATTTATTAATTTTCAATATGTTTACCTTTGCACTTATGAAGACAGGAGCAACAACTTCCAAGGTCTTCACATGTCAGAGCTGAAACTTAAAATCCAAGGTAATTTTATAAGGAAAACCTTGCTTAACATAAAATCTATCATAGAAATTTAACATAATGCAGAAGAAAATAACTGTCATCAAATTATTTGCTTTCTATTCATTCAATAAAAAAATTTATAGTTATATTCCAATTTTGGAAATACTACTTATTCATCATCATTTTCATAAAAATCTTACAAAGTAATCTTAGAACCATAAAAACATCAATCATTTAGGATAGTTATTCAAACGTATTGTTGTAGCTGTTCTTAATTACACAACCTTCAGTGTTAGGATCATATTTCTCACAAAAACATTGTAGGCATTCTCAAATTTCAAATATGAAGAGCTCTTCATTTAATATAAAAAATCATGCAAGTTGTCACTAAATTTTCTCTATTACTCAACAAAATTTATTTCTTGAATAATATAATTGCCAATTTCTTTGCCCACTTAGAGCTCCTAGCATTTATTTTACCTACAAATAATCTGATTTTTTAAAAAAAGAAACTTCTTTGTCAATGCCTTTTCAGTATGTGCATTCATGCATTGCATTAGCTCTCAAAATTCCTAATTGCTGTTCCTAAAAGAATTTTTCTGGGCAGGGGGTGTAGCTCAGTAGCACATGGCCTATCTGGCAAGTATGAGGTCCTGAGTTTGATTTTCATTTCCAAAAAAACGAAACAAAAATATCGTTGTTCCTTGTTATTTCCTAGTCTTGCTCTTGGAACTCTGGTCGCATCTTTTGCTTATTTTTTTTCAATTTTGTCATTCATATGCTTCAGAAGTGACTCTGTTCTGAATTCTGGATACTTTCTGATAGGTATTTTCTCAATAATTCCTCAGAAGTAAGAAACTTTTGAATCTGTATACTGAGATTTTCTGTTTTATTTGTTTCCCTCTTTCTCATCTCTAAATCCCACGTATGATCACCGCCATGCTGCCTCTGTCTTGCTGTGTCTGACACTTTTTTAACACAACGTGTCTCAGCTTGTCGATGTCATCACAAATAACACGTGTTCATTTTTAATGGCTCAATACTATTCCTTTGTGTGGGTGCCCCACATTGGTTTATCTTTTCATCAGCTGATGCGTGCTTAGGTTAATTTCATCTTTTGGCTATCCTAAGTGGTGGTGCAATAAACGTGTGAATAGAGATGTTTGTTTGCCATACTGATTTCATATACATATATATAACATTAAAGGATCACATTGTATTTCTATGTTTAATTTTCTGAGGAATCTCTGCTGTGTTTCATAGTGGCTCTGCCAATGGGCCCTCTTTTGCTAACACAGGAAGCTTTATCAGATTATCTAGTTTAGGAGAAGCAGACACCTCACTGAATTGATTGTAATATCATATTAAGCACTCAAACACTCCGAATACTTTAACATAATGTGCTATTAATTATTGCATATTCCATATGTTAGTAATGTAATTTTAACTGTTACTGTAATACCTCACATTTCCATCTGTACTAAATTAAATTTTGTTGTTAAATATAATCAACACTTCTGGAGTTTCCATTTTTGGAATAAATAACCTGATGATTCCTCTTCGCATTGTGCCACCTGCTAATTTTATACTTTAATAAGATTGGAAACAAATTAAGCTAGATTAGTGACTATCCTACATATATGGCCCAATAGTAAAAATGCTTCTGAATTGGAAAGAGATCTCCCAAGTAGGATAACAGTTATGGAAAATTCTTGGGGAAAAGTATAGCCAAGTTTCTCTAGGTAGAGGAAGGTAGATTAGCACGAGAGTGAGAAGTATGGCTTGATTTATGCTTTCCCATTTTTCATGATTGCCTTTGATAGATGAGTTTTCTGTATTTATTCCTGCACAGTAAAGAAAAACATCAGAAAACCTGAATTCTTTAATGTATTAAAAATGACATATCATGATTAAGTCAAGTATTTTACAGGAATGCAATCATGATTTGTCATAACGTGTTTCATCATGAAAAGATACTATTCTAGGCATTACAGTTAAAACAATAAGTGGAAACTTCCCCTTTTGCAGTTTATATTGTGATTGATAAAATAATAAACAGTGACATGTAACAGAGCAGATAAGGCTGTGACTGTCTTTGCCCTTCACAGTACTCACGTATTCTGCTGCTCACCAGTGCTGCTCTTCCCTGGGGAAAGTCTGAGGACTGAGGGGTGAAGCAGCTCGCCTGAGATCACTCAGTTTATGAGTGGTTAAGCCTGTTTTCCAGCAGAGCAGGCTCCTAAGAAACTGTGTATGGATGCAGTAATTGAATCCAGGAGGTTTGATTTATTCCCTTTAGATAAACTAAACTTAAAGAGGGGAATGAGAGGACTTTCTTCTGAGGAAGGTGGGGCAATAAGAACTGTAGCTGAATAATCCGGTGCAGCCATTCTAGGGAGCCCCACTGGAACACCGAGCAAAGTTACAGACGTGTGTGCTGCATGACCTACTGCTCACACGTGGTTCCTCCAGGAGTTTGAAATAACGTAATAGGGCCTCCTTTGAAATGGTCCCCTTCCAATCCTTTGGCTAAAGAGAAGCTCCACTTAGATATCTAGGACACGGTGATTTGTAGGAAGATCCTGCCATTGTCCTACATTATTTTGAATCATTTCTTCTCTGCGGTTTATCTTAAATTCCAGGAAAAATAAATCTTGCATGCAAAATACTCCATGATGGAAACTTCTTCCCCTCTACCAGCAGGTCAGTGAAGACCTCTCTGGCACCAGCAGGGTGTTCCGGCAAGACCTAAGGTAATAACGAAGGAGGCGAAGGCTGATAAATGAGCGCACTTCTCAGCCCTTGCCTTGTCCTTTCCTGGCACCTTTCTGGGGCAGAATATCTAACATAGAGCTCAGGACATTATTCCCCCTTTTACTCCTAGTGGTGGATAAACTGAAATAAATTCTTTTCTTGCTTCACCACTACAGAGTTCTCTGCTTTTTGGATCTGTTAAGATAAGTGGCCAAAGCTGGTCTGTTGGGATCTTCCCAGAGCAGAGTCTCTGGCAGGCTGTTCAAGTCATAATGGCTGTCACTGTTTAGTAGGAAGGGGCAGGAAGCTAAATACCTTCAGATATCACCCTCATGTATGATGAACTCAATACAATTGAATGCCATTTAAAGCAGCACATCAGAGGTTCCTCCAGCAGCACTCGCCAGGCCTCAATTCAGTGATGTATAAGCAGAGTAAAAACCAGAACTAGGCGTCATTTCACTTTAAGTATCTATGGACACGTAGATATTTAAAGGATTTATAAATATTTAAAAGTACACTTCAAATATTTCAGTGAGGGTGGATGAGTTGAGGACAGAGATCAGGGAAGGAAAAGAAAGTGAAATGGAACCAAAGGGTGGATTTCCAGAGAATGTGCACAGTGAGCTAAGGGCCCAACGTCTGTCTGGTCCTGTTCTGTATGTGAAGATGGACTGAAACAACCAATCAGGAAAACTAAATGCTTTGCTGGGGGATTAATCGGAAAGTAATTACTTTGAAATATTTTCTCCCAAATTATTTTCTATGCATTACAGTTCTTTTTGTTTCATGCTCCACTTCCATATTTTTTAATCCACCCTGAAAAACTGAGGGGGTTAACTAAATATCTAGAAATAATTTAGGGAGAAAGTATCATCGAAATATAAAAAGAAAACATCCTACATCACTGTAAGAATTTTTATGGCAATGTAAATTCTTCTCATTCAAAACACATCCTTTAATATTTTAATTAGGATACTGTGTTATGCGAAAGGAACATCTGATTTTAGAAATGCAAATGAGAGTAGGCTCTGAAACAAAGATGTAGAATTCAAAGAAGGTAACATGCAGTTCAGCTCCCAGCTATGAAGAGAAAGAATGCAGGGAAGGATCGAGAAAATAACCTGATTTTTGAAGTGAAAATTATACCAGCATTTTTCAAATTTAGCAATTTGACAAGGTTAATGACAATTTTAATACATTTTTTACTTACAACTACAATTAACTACCTTTGACTAGTAAGTCTAAAACCAATCAAACTGCCTATATTTATTGACGGTAACTAGAAGCAGTGACTATCCTGGCATGTGTTTCCTGTGCACTTTCAGCCAGGGGGAAAGGTGCACAGTACTCCAGGCAATCACTACCTTGGCTCCCCGCACCTTCTCCCTCTTTGCTCATTGCTGTGACACAGAGACTTTCCTTGCAGAGATGTTATAAAACATAGCCATCCCATTTTGAGTGTGAGGGAAGTTAGCCCCTAAAAGGTTAAAGAACTTGGCCAACCACGGATCTGGTACTGAAATCGCCTCTGTGTTCAAAGCCTGTGCTTTCAACAACTTGACAGCAGCGTCTTGGGACATTAGGCTCAGGACTTTCTCTTTCCTAGAGGTGAATGTTGGCCAAAATTTTTAATTTACACTTTTATTATTTTCATGTTGCTCACAGGGAAGGAAATCCGGCTAGATGAAAATTTAAAAATAGCCACGAGCCTGTTCTCAATCAGAATGACTGCGGTACTGAAAAAGGAAAACATCCCAGAGCCCCAGAGTAAGTAAAGGAGGTAAATGGAGACCTAGATAGTTTACGACAGAAAAACATTTCTTGGAAAGGGCTCAGATTATGAGCAAGTGCTGGGTCTCACAGTTCTCCATATCCAAGGATCAGTGACTCTGTTGTTAAAATTTTTGCTAACTTTAACTCTACTATGTACTTCTCACTGGCTGTGGAAGGCAAGAAGAATACAATGGATAATGAAAACATAGCTTGCAAGATGAAAAGAGATGCACCCAGGTAAGGAATCACATTGGCTTAAGGAAATAACTGTCCCCTCACATTTTAGGTCCAAATTCTAAGTTGTTCCCTCACAGAACCATTACTAAAATCCTTGGTTAAGTTCCGTGTCAAAATTCAGAGTAGGCAGTAAGAAACAAATGGCTTACAAGGGAGCTATAATAAGTATGGTAATCCTCTGTGTGTAATGTATAGTTTATGATGAGAATGAAGAGTAAACTAAATTTTTTTCTGACCTTTATGTTCATATAGACTTTGACCGATTAGTTAGCACCCTCATATACGTATACACATGTGCATTACAAAGAAAGCATTTTGCACAAAGCCTGAAATATATGTAGTAAATGAATAGTGAACATTGCCATCAGTAATAATCACGCTAGCATTGTATTAACCACAGTAGAAAATTACATAGTGTATTTTGTGATTTAAGGGTCTTTTTCCAGTAGTAAGATATTTGAGTGAACAAAACTAGGTTCTATTCACATAGGATTAGTTGCTGAAGCCCCACTTGAGTTCTTCAACTGAGAATGACCAGAAAATGACCAAAACAGAAATAAAATTTAGGAGCTATTAAACACATTTTCAAAATTCCAAAGGCAACAATGGAAAGGACTAATGGTTATAAAAGCAGCTAGCAATTTTCTGCTCAGTAGTTCATACAGAGGAAAAAGAGTAGGAATTTTTAAATGATAGATTTTAGGAATATTTTAGACAATGAAGAGAAATAATTAAAAGGAAGAACTTTTTTCTTAAAAGAAACGGGCAGGCTAGAACACAGTAAACTTCTAAAGAGAGTTCAGTATAATTTACATAATATAATTTTCCATAGAAGTTAATTACAGCAAAATTTACGACAATGAGAACAGAATATCAGTGATTCTAGATGGGAGGGTGGGACAGAGCACACCATCAGGCTGTAATGCAGCCATTAATATAGTGTCTTCTGAATTGTGAGGGGATGGGAAATTTCCCCTAGCAATATCACATTACAAACAAAAGAGTGAATTATATCCATATATACACTTTTGCATACATATGTTTACACATATATATGCCAGATTGGATGGGTGAATGTATGATTGTGCATAGGCATGTAGGCACATGCGTGGGCAAAAGAGTTGCATGAAATACATTAAAATATTGCCATACCTTTTAAAGTTATAGAGAAATATTATTTTTGTGTGTGCTTTGAACCTTTTCTAGGTCTCCTTATCCATGATTTCTATTATGAAATAGAGTATTTTGAAAAATATAACTAAACTCTTGCAGCA
Source organism: Dinomys branickii (assembly GCA_004027595.1). Lineage (NCBI taxonomy): Eukaryota > Metazoa > Chordata > Mammalia > Rodentia > Dinomyidae > Dinomys > Dinomys branickii. Next base: position 65,911 of record PVLD010003261.1, on the reverse strand, counting down.
ATGTCTTTCATAGTAAACATGATGTCACTGGACATGGATATATGATAATTATATCTCCCAAATATCAGTTGTAGTTCTGTGACAAAAATTGCACACCTCTGGGTAAGAAAAGAAATTCTTTACAGACAGTGTGATGTGTGACTTCATTAAATCCCCAGAACAGTACTAATTGTCTTACATGGTCAGTATGAAGGTGGCTTTTACAAAGCAATGTGTATATAACGTGAGTCCCTGAAAACTACATCCCACATCAAAGTTGAGCGTTTATCTGCAGTACTAGCAGTACTGAGTGAGCGTAGCAAAGATAAACTTACTTCCTGCTACCCAGAATGGCCGTCCACACACTTGCCCCTCACGTATAACAAATCCCTTTACTTGATCAAGATAGAGAGATAATTTTCTATTTATGCTCAGACTACCAAAATATTCATGAAGTAATAAATTATTAACTCAATCATAGTAAGCTGTGCCTTAGTTATTGAACACTAGTGTATTGTCCATATTGAAAGGGACAATAAATTACTAGATGCTTTGATTTTATCAAAATAAGAACAATTAAGTAACATATAAGCTTAGTCTTTCCTGGTGAGTTATGAACAGGTTCTTGTTTCAGAGAAGAAAAGTGAACTCCCTTTGCATCTGACCCATCTTGTGAAAATATTTTACAACTGCTCTTAGGGAGTTTAGAATAATGGAACCAGTGTTAAAGACATTATGCTGCTTCCTTGTTTCCCTTAATTGTTAAAGTGTCCATTTTTGTACTCCTTTCATGATTTATTTAGTGTCAATTCATAAAACAGAAGTAGGAATGGGTATGTGGTATTAGAATCATGCAATTAAAAAATAGAAAATATGAGATCTCAAATGAATCCTGCTTATTTTTTAATTTCAAAGAAGACTCGCTTACAAGATTCATGTGTTCAGCTCTAGCTGTTGCGGGAGAAACAGCACAAATTGGCTTAGACTGGAAAATAAAAAACAGCAAATGTGGAGGATTCTTGGTTAAATAATTATTGGGTACATAAACTGTATATCTCTCTCCTTTGTTCCCGCTAATTGAGGACTTACTTCATTTGAAGACCCACTAGAATACTTCATTTAGTTTTACCAGAAATATATAATTTTCAATATCAATGGCCATCCAAATTAATTCCTTTAAAATATGTGAAACATCTGCCCTGTGGGAAGGACTTACACTAAATCTAGCCAAGACAGGAGCTTCTAATAGTACGTTCCACTTTGATGAAAACCCCCTCCAGTGTTTTCAGTAGTCACTTTACCCTATCAGAAGAGATTCATGCTTTTCCAGTTCAGGGGAAATATGCTCTCCAATGAATCAAAGCAGAAAACATCACTCGCTATTTGTGAGCATCTATGTCGTTCGACAGAGGTGTGAGCCTAGGCAAAGCTTCATGTCCATAACCAATGGAAGAAAATACAAGGTACTTTTTACCTGAAAGTAAAAATTATGAATCCACAGAGCTTAGGTACACAGCTTGATTAAATTTCAGAAGAATTTAGTATGCGTATTTTATGTACAGCTACAACTTGTAAAGCAAAGGTGAGTAACCCACCATCCTTAGTATTAGAGACAACCAATCAGGTGCGTGGTTAGGAGGTATAAGGGAGCAAACATAAAACTGACCACATTTGGTCAATAGTTTATTAATACCGGAGGGGTAAAATTGACAAGAAGTTCATGTGATTTACAGACAATATGTAATTATGACACTGAAAAAGTTGTCATGGAGTTACTGACATTTAAATTGGGCCGAGAAACGAGATTTGGAGGCGTAGAGGGGCTGGGCTTTGAGAAGGGTAATCGGCAATGGGATATTGTTAAAGAATTAAGAAAGCAGAAGTAAACATCAAATTACATGTGGGAGGACTTTTCAAAGAGTTTAAGTATTAGGAGGCTCTGCTTTAGAATAAGTAGGATAAAAATGGAAATATAGGAGGAAAACTTTGATATGTAGTAGACAAAGAATTTGTATTAATGAAACATAAAATTGAATACAGATAACAGCTCAGATTTTCAGGAAATGAGATCTACTTAACAGAAATGAAACAGTAAAAGGGAAGAGATATTTTGGGAAATAGTGAGGATTGAAAATGAATAGATTAGAATGGACAATGAATAGATTTTTATCCTGTCCTGTGTCGGCTCCACGTAAGATACACAAAACTGAATGCCAAGGAATCTGAGATGCAGGGCTGGAGAGTTTCAGGATCCACTACTTCTGAAAGCAAGAAGTAGACACTATTCCTAAGAAAGTCCCGGAGAAAGGGTAGATTACAATAAAAAAGATAATTTAAAGAGTCAACCTCAGGGGCAATCTCTGTTAAAGGATATTAAACTATGATAATGTAAATCAATGTGATTCCCATTTCTCCTGGCCAGGACTTGGCAGTAAAATTGTGCTTTTATTGATATCCAACTCAGTGAGAGACAATTCAGTGAGGTTTACAATTTTATTGAAAATTTTACAGCCTGTGGAATGCCCCTCAGGTGATGAAAGTATAGGAATACAATTGTATGGTACTGATAGGGTAACTTTTATTTTCTTCTAACTTGAAAGCAGTAAAACATTACAGCCTTTATGCAGCATATTATGGAAACATAAAAGTATAGATATTACAAGCAAATTTTGGTGCATTGAGGAAACTCTTATCCAAATAGCAATAGTTTTCATTGATCTGTAAAGCCATTATTCATCCCTCTTTCCTAAGACAGATCTTCATTCCATTTATCTCTTCTAAGGAAGTGAATTGCAATACCTAGCCATCCACCTTTCATGAACAAAGGAGTATACAGTAGCCAATTGTCAGAGTTCATCTTGCCTACACATTAGTGAAAGTGAAATAATGATTGTGAATGATAATCAGAAACCACAATCATGACATATCATCATTTCTCCAAGCACAGTAGTCTGAATGAAGAGAGCCAACAATAGCAATACAATTCATCCTCTAGACTTGTTTCTCAGCTAGGAGGTCTGGAAGTCACTCTGAGTTCCGCTGTCTTCCTCCTCCCTGTGTTTCTCATCAAGTCCTCATCCTCCAAAGCTACTGCACCTGTGGTTACCTGTGTGCGCTGACCATAACATCCTCTCCTCCAATTCACAAGCAAATTTTCCCCACACATTTTTCAAATTGCCTGTGTGTCCACTGGGTCCAAATTAGCAAGATGTTAATTTTTATGTTCAGTTATAAATAAAACCTTTGTCCCCCCACCCTCCATCTGGCACGAATAAATAGACACACCGTGTCTTATATACTTCTGTCTTAATTTGGGGATTTTTTCCCAAATTAAAATGACGTTTAATTGCTCATGGGAGAAAAAAAATCCTACAAAGCCAATTTATCATTAGGTCTTTAAGACTAAGGGCAAAAATCTCAGAGTGAGTAAAGTTAGTGTGAAAAGTTGGGGAAGCGGCTGGATGTGGCTCAGTTGCAGAGTAGGTGTCTAGCAAACAAGAGTCCCTATTAAAAAAGAAACAAAAACCTGGGAAAAGAGATTTGTATCATGATCACAATCACCTTTGTCATTGTAGTTATTGATACGTGTAGTAAATTGGATTTTCTTCCTCAATTCTTCTCTCCGTCCTTGAAATTGGATTACATCCAAATATTTTGTCTCTTGACACTGCAATGTGATTTACTTGGTGAGGAAGATCTTATCAAGTGAGATGAAGGCAGAAGGGTTAGCTATACTTGGGTAATGTATCTTGGAAGCCTGTACTTCTGTCATCTGCAGTAAGAGGACTATTTTGGCTAAAGCTGATGGTCCTAAATGAAGAACAAACAGAAGGCGGTGCATACTAGTTGCAGCTTGCCGTGCAGACCCGAGTGCACATGATCCCACCTTAGAGGAGTCTGCCACACCCTAACGGCAAGCCCAGGAACAACAAATAATGTTGTGAGCCACTGAGGTATTTAGGGTTGCTTATAAATTAACAGAGTCACAGGAAAAACACCACAGAACCACCAACAATTACATAGTACAGCAAAGCTTTTCTAACCAAGACCAAATCTCTTAGACCATAATGTAACAATACATTTTAATGTATATATTAGAATGGAAAACCTGTGGTTTTATTGCAATGAGGTAGATTGAAATGAGTTGCCCTATCATTGGGGCAGCTCTAGAAGGAGAAGATAGAGAGAGGCCTTTTCACCTACATGAAAGTTGTTTTTATTTGCCTGAAAGTAGAAGACATTTGCCAGTTTAATGTGTGATCCTTCATGTGGCGGAGTGTGTTCCAGTGTCACTGCCACATCACTTACAGTGTAGGATGGTAGCTCCAAGCTACCAAGTTCAGTACCACCTCCTCTTCTTAATAGCTGGGGTGATCTAGCAGTGCTGCATTAGGCCTAGGAAGAAAAGAAACATAGAAATATGAGGAAAGATCTGACCTCCATGGTTCCATCCCTTATAAAATCCTCTATTTTCCGGAAGGACAAGATGGCCACTATTGGAAGAAGCTACGGTCCTGTTGGAGCCTGAGTTCAAATGGTAGATAGAGAGGATAGAGACATAAAAGATCTCCTTGACTCACACCCAATGAAAAGTGTTCCGTTCTTAGGTACATGGGAGCACACTTGCTTTGTAGTCCTTCAGAAATACAATTTTGGCTAAAAGAAAGATAGTGCTGCTAAATAAGTAGAACCTCAGAGCTTGTGAAATTCTGAATTGGTATTAATGTGCGAAGCCTTGGAAAGATGTGCTACACTCTATTTATCCTTGAATAAATTTAATTTAGTTCAACAAATATTTATCAAGCATTTACTATGGGTGAAGTGTTATTTATGAATAGAATGCAAGTAGCAGGCCTCAAGCAGTATAACTTATTAGTGTGTGCTTGTTCTCAGCTTATTTTGGATGACTTAGGCCTAGGAAGCATCATTCTCCCTTATTTCTTCATATGTGGCTATAGTGTTGGTGGGCAGAGTCCTGGGTCACCAGCAGGTAAGAGGTTTGTGCTCCTGGAATGATCAGTTGGGTAAACTAACCCGGCATTATTCACCTTTGATTCCATCCGCAAACATCTGTTTCTCAACTTTCAAAAACTTAGATAGGTCTTTGGCAGAAAGAAGGAGGACCAAGAAATGGAAAGGAGAGAGATGGAGGCAAGGAGAAGACAAAGAAAAGAACTAAGATGTGTTATGCACATGCGCAAACTCCCTATGAGAAATTATGTACTGCATTACATACTACAAACACATGCCAACAAAAACAAAATAATAAATCAAGATGAGATAAAACAACAGTTATCCTAAGTGTCTCTGGAATTATTATTCTCTTTAGATGTTAAACTTCACAGCTGAACTATAGAGTCTGAGGTTTTTAACTGTACATTATATTTCAAATAACCTTGGTATTTGTAAACGTTATAAAAAGAAAGTGATTAAAGAAGATCTAGTGATGATCCTGGAAATAAAGAGAATGAGATTTATCAGTTTTATTAAGCTACACGCCAATACCTGAGTAAAAACCATCAAGACAGATTGTTGCAGCACTACATAAGATTGAGACCTTCCTAGAATAAGCAAGAAAGTACATTGCATTACCTCTGAGTTTTCAATCTGCGAAACAGCCATTTAAGCAGGTACTAATTTTGATTTTTTCGATTTTGTTAAAGATTTTTGCTTCTCAAACAGCATAGCAAATACTGCAGTTGGAAAACCAAAAAATAGACAAAGAGGAAAACTCCTTTGACACACTAGGAACATGACTTAGGCAAAGTACAACTTATTAGCAGTCACAGGGAGCACGGACCTAATGACATCAGGAAGTTTCTAACTCTGTAAAAGGTGTCTTGCAGCATCAGAACAAAGATACCTTTACTTGTGTACACGAAGTGCTAAATTTGTAGCTCTCTTTGTTTAAATCCACCCCTGCATTTAGTCTGGTTTAAAAAAAAATTACTAAGAGATTCATTTGAAAGCAAAAATCTCCATAATTCCACTATTATTAAGACTGTCAGCTATTCTAAATATAACAAAAATAAATAATGTTTCAAAAATTACATTTCATCTACCTCATGCTTAACATACATTGGAAGAATACATTGGAATAAAAAACTACAGTTGTATGAAAGGGTGTGGTTTTTATTTCTGTGAAAAATCTGGTTTGTTTAAATGTATGCCACTTCAAATTGACATGGATGCAAAAATTTGAATTTTACCTACAAAAATATATTAATTGTACAATGATTTTACTCATTGTGTGTCATTTGGACATAAAGGTTCTGGGCAGAGAGAAAATAAATTATATACAAAGCAACTTTATTTATGGTTTCTCTCATAAAAGTAGAGTATCCTAGTAAATTTACTTATTTTTGAGGAGTGGGAATGAGATTAGTCTAGTTGATTACCAAGTAGTTTCATTATAGCTTCTTTTTTATTATAAAAGTAAAAGAATGAAAACATATGAACAAACAGACAGCCATTTACAAAGTAGCACAAGAATAGTACAATACTGAATTACAGACAGGGTGACAAGGAATTAACAATGGTTGTTGTATTACATATTGATAACTTCAAAGTGCATACTCAGCAAAACAAACAGACATGAAAGATTGATCAAATAATTAATCATTAACTATTCCTTACAATAAAGTGACAGCAGTGAGTAATATAACTATGTTAGCTATCCTGCATATGCATATATACATACATACATAACATAATTATTCTTCCTTTTCTCTTTTCCCTCATCCCAGTGGCTCTTTACTTTTGAGCAGTTTCCTTTCATTTCACAATGTCTGTCATACCTCCTAATTTTTATTCACACTTTCAGGTTCTTACACTAGTGATAAAATACATGGCTTACACATGCAGGTCTGATTTATTTCACTTATGAGTATGGTCTCTAGTTGTGACCACTTAACTATAAAAGCCTCAAATTTATCTTTCTTTATAGCTGAGTAATATTCCATTATACAAAAATGCCACAATTTTTCAATCCAATCCTCAGTGGATGGAAATTTGGGTTGCTTCCATGATTTATCTACTACAAATTGTGCTGCTATAAACATGGGTGCACATATATCACTGTGATATGTTTTTCAGATCTTCTGGGAAAATACCTAGAAGGGGAACATCTGGGTTGAATGGAACCTCTAGACCTAGTTTGCTGAGGAATCTCCAAACTGATTTCCAGTCTGTATTCCCACCAGCAGCGGAGAAGAGAGTTCCTATTTCTCCAAAGCCTTGCCAGCATTTGTTATTGGATGATTTCTTAATGCTGGCCAATCTTACTGGGTTGAGATGAAATCTCAACATTGTTTTAATTTGCATTTCTCAAATGTCTAATGATGTTGAACATTTTCCCATGTATTTATTTGCCATTTTTATTTCTTCATCTGAGAAGTGTATATTCATCTCAGCTGACCATTTTTGGATTGGGTCTTTGAAATTTGGGGTGCTGTTTTTTGATTCTTTATATGTTCTACATAGAAAACCATTGTCTGAGGGACAGCCAGCTAAGATTATTTTCCCAACATGTGAGTTTTCTTTTTACTCTGTTAGTGATTTCTTTAGATGTGCAAAAACTTTTCAGTAAGGTGAGGTTTCCAGTTTTTGATTCTTTAGGTATTTCCCTTGCAGTTCGGTTTTTGCTCATGAACTCTGCGTACCCCTATGTCTTCAAGATTTTTAACTACTTTCTCTTCCAATAGATTTAGTGTTTCTGTTTTAGTATTGAGATCTGTGATCCATCTTGACTTGAGTTTGGTGCATAGTGATAGACTTGGGTCTATTTTCAGTCTGGCAAGTGGCAAGCCAATTTTCCCAGCACCATCTGTTAACGAGGCTGTCTTTCTTCCATTGAGCTAGTTTGGCCGCTTTGTCAAAGATGATGTGGCTGAGTTGTTTCGCGGTTGTGGCTCCATCTTCCAGTCTGTTCCATCGATCCTCTGGTCTGTTTTTTAGACGGTATCAGGTTGATTATACCACAGTAACTTTTAGTATAATTTCAGGTCAGGGATTGTGAGTGCACCTATCTTTGTTGCCCAGAATTACTTTTGCTATTCTGGGTCTCTTGTGGTTCCAGATGAAATTTAGGAAAGTTTTCTCTAGATCTGTGAGGTATGCTAATGGTATTTTAATGGAAATTGCATTGCATCTGTACAACAATTTTGGTAGTATGGCCACTTTCATAATGTTGATTCTTCCTATCCACAAGCAAAGTATCAAGTCTTCCATGTAAAGTATCATGTCATCTGTGAATAGTGATCATTTCACTTCCTTTCCTATCCTTATTCCTTTTATTTCTCTCTCTTGTCTAATTGCTCTGGCTAATGCTTCCAGGACTATGATGGAGGCACGATAAGAGTGGTGATAATGCAAATCCTTGTCTTGTTCCTGACATTAAAGTGAAAGTTTTTAGTTTTTGTCCATTTAGTATGGTGTTGACTGTTGGTTCATCATAGATGGCTTTGATCAGACTAAAGTAAAGGCCATGTATTCCTATTTTCTGTAGGGTTTTAATCATGAATGCATGTTGGACTTTGTCAAAAGCTTTTTCTGCATCTATTGAGATGATCATTTGGTTTCTGTCTTTGGCTCTATTGATACGGTGTATCACATTCATTATAGCTTCTTGACCCTTTAGTGGAATTGCTAAACTGAGGATTAATTTTATGTGTGTGCATGCGTGTGTGTATTTTATAGCAATCATATCATTTATAGTATGTGATGCATGGGGTTTAAGAGATACATATTTAATAGCAAGCCAAAGTAGTTAACTTTATTATAACAAGAATATATTTACACAAAACTGGACAAAATATCAAAATCTCTATAGTGTGTTTATTATTCAAAGGACAAATATTTCCCCTTGGGGCAAGTTTGCCCCATTGTTTTAGATTAGGACCAAATTCCAATGATATATATCTCACTATATAATAGGAATAATATCTATTCAACTACAAATTATCTTGTATTAAGAAAAAATGTCATAAGAACAATTATAATGTAAATGTTTTATATCCTTTCAAACAGATGACTAAATGTACACTGATATAAATACAGGAAGAACCACTACCAATACAACATTTTATTTATCTACCACACACAGCTAAAAGGATTCTGTACTGAGAAAATGTAGATTTCGAAAAAAAGTATCATTTCTTATGGATGTTTGGATATAGCACTAAGATAATTAAAAGACATTAATTTTTAAAAAGAATAAAACTATTTCACAAAAGATTCCAGGAAAAAAGACATATAGTCTTTATAAACCATTTGCAAACATAAAGGATAATACAGGGGAAAATCTTTTGCAATGAGCTGTTGGTATGCTCATGGGTTCCACCATATACACACTAGTAAGGAGAGGAATTTAGCATGCTTCATTACTTGTCATTTGGATTATTTAAAATATGCAGTCTTGCAGTTTGGTGGTCCAGGGGTTGCATTTCTGATTTATGCCTGGAAAACTGATGAAGTGAACCCACTTGGCTCATCCAGCCAGCATAAAGTTCTCTGAGGTATTAACTGAGATGATTTCCCCGAAGGGTGACAAACACAGATAATAAAGAAGTTGAGGGATGTTTAAGGAAAACATGTCAGAAGTGACCAACATGGGAAAACATGCATTTGCTCTGGCTAGGAATCTGTGTCTGAAAAATTCTTAGGGATATGGAGAGAAAGAGTCTCTCCTGCAGCATCACTGTGGTATCAGCCAGTCCAAGACTTCTCTGCATCTTCCCTTGCCCCATCTTCTATTTCAAACTCCAAATTTGGGAGAGATAAGAAAATACCCACGGTGAGATAGGGAAAAGGAATAGAGGGGATAAATGAGAAAAGAAGATAATTAGGAAGCACATTTAATTCTCATTTTACGTAAGGTTGGACATTTTAAGTTTTGAATTATGACCTAAATTCCAAGGATTAAAGAATGTTTACTATTGAAGAATGAAGCTAAAAGTCATGAAATATGCCAGAGTTTTCATCCAGGAGTAGGGGACAAATATAACTCTATATGGTACCTTTTATGTACTAAGAAAATGTTAAGAGCTGCCTTGTGATTTCTCTCTACAAGTACAATTAGTTCAGTGAAATCGAGGCTCCAAAGGCTCATCTCCTTATTAATAGCAAAAGAGTCAAAATTAAAAAACAACATTGGAAGTCACGGATCAGGTAGTAGAGAACCAAAGAGAAGTTTTGGCTACAATTACTTGAAGTCCTCTCTCACCTTCACTCGTTACTTTGTTCATAGTGCGTCCCTACCTTATAACAGGCATCTTCTGCTTAGTGTCATTCTGTCCTGTTCCGGGGAGTTAGATGTTTGTGTCAAGATGCTCACTCTGTGCCTGTTCTGCACTATGTGAAAGGGGAAAGATTATGATGTGTTAATTACAGGTCCAACATTTGCTATATTATGAAAGAGATGGTGCTTGACCTTTCACTTGCATGAAGCCCTTTAAGATCCTGGGAAGAACTTAGCAGTGAAAGCTTGTAACATTCTTAAGTGCATCCTCGTTTTTTTATCCTTTTAGTCAAAGACCTGCTCCAGGATTATAGGCTTAAGTCCCTACAAAACCTAGATCTAGCACTGAATTTATTTCCTAAATGTAAATAAAATACAGAAAACCTTTCACTACAAGTATGCCTCCATGCAAACTGATTAAAAATTCTTTTCAGATTGCAAAATAATTGATAGAACTGGTACAAATACGTTGTTGCTTTTGCGGATACTGCTCTTTTCTATTGTATTGTATTTTTCACTGATTTGTTTTCTTCTTCCTAGCTTCTTTTTACTTTCTTAATTTGGAGGAACACGTTGTATAATGCAATCTAAAATAAAAGTTGGCTTAAAAAGGGACCCTACACACACCCTCAGGACCACGACATGGGAAAGAAAATATAATCCATATGATGCCAGGGTGGCCCATGAAGACAGAAATAGCCCCAGGATGTGTCCCTTGCTGTTCTTTAAAAATATTGACTTCTGATTGTCATGTTTTTGTAATTACATTTGTAGTGTTATTTGATAATTACCTTTCTCCTAAAATAATGATTGCCTTTTTATTCAAACATAAATATAAAACTGTCTATATAGCACCAGCTGTAAATGTATTGATAATAAAGGCATTCAACAAAGTTTAAGAGGCAAAGGCGCTCTGTGAGGAACCCTGCAACAGAGAATGTGCTGTCTTGCTTTAATTCTCTAAAGTAGTCTAATGCCTTGGCTTTGAATATCAACCTCTATCATAGCACCAAATAAAATCTTTCCAAGCGCTACCTAATTTAATCATTCTAACTGTCCAGTAAGATGTGTATTATTACATCCATTTTACAGATGAGAGATTCAATAATTTGTCCAAAGAGACACAGCTCATAAGTGACAAAATTAGAAGTCCACTGTGATTCAATTTACTCAATAAATATTTATAAAACTTCTTGATACAAGACACACCCAGTTGTTTTGCCTTAGTTACATATTCTACAATATGTACAAAACAAATTCACCTGCACAGAAATTTGCACATCAGTTTTGTGTCAAAATTCTTCCTCTATAAGTCGTAGGTTGATGGAATCCAGTCTACTCTTCTGGTGTAGTGTAAACTGCCACAGATATTCTGGAGAATAATACGACAATAATCAGTGAAATTATGTAAATAGCTTAGGACACCAAAGTTATTTTGGCGATATATAAGGGGAACTATGGATCAACTAAAATAAGTGAGCCAGATATAAAACTACAGAATATTTCAAAACATTGATGCTGAGTGAAGCAAAGAAGGAAAGAGACATAGGTACAGCACAACCCCACGATTTCGCTAACACGTATCTAACAAAAACAGAGAAAAAAGGAAAAGATAAAAGCCATTGGATGGTCTTCAAGAATACGCAAAATTTAAAGAACAAAAGTGACATCACTGGGTGATTACCCAGGAAAGGACAGGAAATTGAAAGTAGGATCAAAGAAAAATAAATTTTAAAAAGTTTTACACAGAGGGATGATGACGATGTTACAAAAACTAAGAAATACAAATTCAAATAATTGACCTGAAATCCTGGACCCTGATTCAGTGTTCTGATTCAGGCTTTTAGTGCCTGAGATCAAACACTACTCGAGGGTCAGGATATGGTGTTAAAATAAGATTCAGCATTGCGTCCTCAGAGCCATCAATCACCACGGAGAGCCCCCCTCAGTCTCTAGACATCGCTGATCTCCCTTTATCAGATTATTTATTCAAGTAAGAACATTTAATTGAACTCTCACTTGAATAGCTAGAATTGATAGAAAACAAAGGTATATGTACTGATGATAAACCAGTGTATTCAAGTGTAGTTTTCCTCTTCTTATCATGTCATTAAAATAGAATTTTTCAAGTGTGGCTTGTCATGATGTAAGATTCCTTGGGATTCGCTTGTAGTAATAAAATCTGATGGCTGACTCTCCGTCTATCTATACATATATTCATATTTCTAAAATATATGTTAATATATATTCTTAATAAAAAGCATTTGATCCTCTCACATCAATAATAATTACCCATTAATCATACAGAATGTTTGCCTCTGTCATGCGCCACATGTTGCTGTGCGCTCTGTTAAGGAGTTTAAAGAAGATATTTAATTCTCACATTCCTCAGGTTAACGCTTTTGTCATTAACACATACCACCGATGGACACAGACTTCCCTTGTAGGTGATACATTGTATATCTAAAAATTTACATTTTGGAAGTTGACAATACAGTTATAAAAACCTAAAGGGAAAATAATCTCATATCAGCAAAACAACCTACTTTTCTTTGCATATTTTTTAAACAACTTTTGCCTACATTGAAAATGTCATTAACTTTGTGTCTCCATATTACTCAATGCAAAGCCAAAAGCATCGAATTCATTTCCACTTTGACTATACTTTTCTTTTTATCCCCCCTTTTTCCTTCTAGACTGCAAAGTTCTCCAAGATGGAGACTGTCTCTCTGTATCTGCATCATCACAAGAAACACCCCTGTAACGTAGAAAACTTGCTCTGTTTGGTGAGGGTGATGTTACTACATCTTTGAAACATGTTTCCATTCAAGATCATCTATAAAATGTATCTAAGTATCTAGTGAGTCAGTGGTGAATAAAAGCCTTTAAATTTATTTTCTTTCACCTGAGGATATTAGAATGCACAAAATAGTGTATATTTTTAAAAGTGTATCACTAAAATATACATTTCAGTAGCAGCACTTTGGCTCAGATTGGTTTCTTTATATGCAAACTATCAGGGCCTGGCAGCCTCATCATAGCTGAGTATTAGCATTTGGTCAGTTTGAATGTGCTCACTCTTGGACTCAGTAATTTTCAGGTCTGAAAACCCTATTTCCAAAAGCCCAAGTGAATTGGTTGGGTGGAAGAGATAACCTTACGGCGGTGCAGTTGGTGGCAATGAAGCTGCCGTTCCTCTCCAAATGCAAAATATAATAAAATGCTGCAAATAAACAGTATAAAATGCAGCCAAGGTTTCATGTAACAAAATCCCCACATATTAATACCCTGACCCAGTTCATTCTTGGTGCTATGAAAAGTGGCAATTCATTTCCTACTAAGAAAGGCATCATAGGTACAGCGAGACAACAGCTTGTTTGGGTGTCCTACCAGACTAGCAATTACCTGTCTCCTTGAAACATAGAAGGAAAGGCATGTGGAGGGTCAGCAAGGGTGGACAGCTGGTCAGTCCTCTGGGCTGGAACTACATAAAGGCTCAGCACTAAATGTGAAGTGTCATTAAATTGGCATTTAATTGAACATTATAAACAATGTCACTAGTACAACCGTGTTGCTAACGATTAACCCTAAAGTAATCAGATGTTGTTATGTGTCTTCTGCTGGCTTCTTAAAATGTCACTTACCCAAGTGCTATCTGGAGGACAATAAAGAAAACACCACAGGTTCTGAGGTGAAAAATGTCTACCTGTATCAAATGACAGCATTCCTTCTTGTTTGTCACATTTTAACAGCACCATTATGAAGCCCACCTATGAATCACCTACCTAATTCCACTTGAAAATGTTTGTTAAATCAGTTTTTAATTAGTAAAAATAAAATAAAATTCAAAGCATTTGAAACTCTGCAGTTGTTTGCTTTGAATCTGACTTATCCATGGCAAAAATATTTGATGCTTTAGATACCTGTTAAATTTTAAGGTGAGGTGAAATTTCAGCTGTAGGCTTGGTGCTCTACCTGCCTGGGATACCCAATGCCCAATCGTGTACAGTGCCTCTCGTAACTGTTTGCCCTGAGGGTATTTATGTCTCTCTCTACATGTTGTATAAGTATATGTATATATTGGCATAAACCATTCTGCTCTATATTCATATGTATACATGTGACCTAAGGGGATACATATGAGGAATTCTTGAAGTCTTACATTTTGAACGAAAAACAAAACACTGTGTAAAAGAAAGAGTTTCAATTTACATGGATGCAGGTATTTGAACCGCAGGGGAAAAAACAGTGAGTCAGAAGGTGAAACCCAAGGATGAGCCGAGTTAAAAGCAGGAGCAAGGATGGCTTAAAGACAGGCTGGATATCTCTGGAGAGCTGGTTCAGGAAAATTTGTGAGTGAGTGAAAAATCCACTTCAGACTTCAGCGTCAGTGTCTCTGAAGAGCTAGATCAGGAAAATTTCTGATTGAGGGAGACACAGTAATCAACTTAATGTATCATACACTTGGTTATTTCAGGATAAATCCAAGTTTTGTGCAGTGGAAAATCATCTAAAATTGATGCTGTTATGTCCTCTTGATTCAAGAGAACTAACAAAAAATTGCTGTGGAGTGATATCGCATCATCTCCAATTTACTGAGAATTTTGTGACAGGCATTTGGCTAAACACTACAGCTAAATCAGGAAGAAGACACGGATATTGACCTCAAGGGGTTTATATTCTGTTGAAAGAGGTGGGTGATTATATGATCTTTTGAATGTTTAAAATAAGACAGAAATACATACCTGGTGCTTGAGAGAATAAGGGAGCAATATTTCAATTAGTCTAAAGGGGACAATAAGGCTTCTAATCAAGGGTTACAGCAAAACTGAGACTTGGGGAAATTAAGAATTGTCCAGGCTGCAGTAACAGGGTTGATATTAGGCGTGGAAGAGGTTTTCTTATCAAAGTCTTGGAAAGAGGGTGATGCTAAGCGACAGGAGCCAGGAGAGCAACAGAGACAAGAGACAGAGACAGAGACCAGAGAGATTAGCTAAAGGTTCTACAGTGACTTTACTAAAAGAAAAGAAGGAAAATTTGAAAGACTAAACAAAACTACTGCACCACACTTGCACATTTTAAAACGGGTGACATGAAACTGGGAATGGTGTTGTATGCCTCTAACTCTAGCACTCAGGAGGCTTCAGCGGGAGGATTACCCCAAGTCCAGCCTGGAAAGGGTCTGTCTCAAAAAGAAAAAGAGAGAAAGGGAGGAATGACAGTAGCCTTAGTGAAGGAAGATGGGAGGGTGATAAGCAGGACCCTAAGGGGATCAGTTAGGAGGGTCCAGCAGCACTGCAGACAAAGGGTGGTGATGCTGGGGAAAGGAAGTGCTCAGGGGTGGAGATGGGAAATGGAAGCATTTGGGATGGACTAAAGAGGCAGGAGTACTGCACCAAGGTTCTGCTTGGTAGCAACACATGAGTTTATTTATAGAAAAGCAAACAAGCTAAATCTGGACTTTTAAATTATTGAACTAGTTTACATAGCTTCTTCCCCGTGACTCTGTATGATATATTTGGAGAAGTTCTAAGCTATAAAGGAATAGTTAAAGAGAATGTTACTAAACTAATCAAAGTGTAAGAATGCAGCCCTAGAGGACAAAAGTCTTTCAGGATGTTGGCAGAGGAGTTTACAATCACTAAAGTGAGATTTTATATTTTATTGATATTTACAGTTTTCCTTTTGCTTAAAATCTTCTCCTAGGAATCACTGGTTAATTTCTCTACCTATTCAATTATTAACAACCACAAGTCCTATAAGATGTACATAATAATCAACAGCTAAATCTAGAGATTTCTGACAAGTCACTTCCAGTACAAGGCCTGAAACATCCTGGAAAGAATGTGTTTTATCACATCAGGAAAAATCATTATTAAGTCCCTAAGTTACCTAAAGAATCCAGGGTCTAGCTGTTGCATGTGCATAGTTTTGCAGATCTGAAGGTAAAATCCTGGCTTCCCAACATGTCTAAACTACAAATTGCTCTTCTTCACATACACCATCCCTCCTGCAAGATTTAAACCAACTATACTATCACCTATACATATCACTTGTTAAGAGAATTCAGGCTTTACTTCTTATAGCCTTGCATTACAAAAGATTCACTTAACTCACTCTAATTACCTGTGGCTATATCTTATTTCGGACCATGAAAAAAATTCACTTTTCACTCACCAAGCCAGTTCAAAATTTTGTTTTAAAAAAGTAAATTTAAAAAAAATAAAGAGTAAATTGTATGATTCGTTTTTAAGGCATAAAATAAGACATTATAGGACACATATAGCTAGTAGAAAAGGTTACTATCATGAAGTAAACCCATCATGTCATAGTTACCTCACACAGTTACCTACTGTTGCTATATCTGTGGCATGTAAAACCTGAAATGTCATCTATCATGAATCCCACGAACAACACAGTTTTCTAATCTGCAGTCTTCATGTTCCACCTTAGATGTCCAGACTTGCTCACCCTGCATATGGTCAATATTATATAATCTGACCTACAAAGCTTCTGTTCTATAAACATCGAGGATATTTGTTCAGATGAAACACTTTCCTTCAAAATGTTCAACTCCCTTATTCTCTTCTCTTTTTCTGATACTGGCTGTGTTTTTCTAAAGGCTAATTGAAAAAAATCACACCATTAGCTTTTGCCTCTCACATGAAACCTCTTTCACCACCCTCAGTTCTACTGTACCTACTGCTTCATCAGAATCATGCAGGAGACCAGGAGACTGAGACCTCACGTAGACCCAGAGAGTCCTGTGCAGTCACAGGTAGCAGTGAGAAGCTGAGACAGTTTTGCAAGTAGCTCATCCCACAGTCATCAATTAGCAAGTGAACCAGAGTGGAGGTGCCCCGCACTCAGTGGCAAGGAGTCACAGCTGAAGGGTGGGACCTCCTTTTTATCCCAGAGTGCTCAGGGCTGGCATTCCAGCAGCAGAAGAGCCCTGGGGTTGCTTCAGTGTCAATGTCCAGGAGCAGAATAAGGGAAAGGCCATTCTGTCACTATAGGCAGCTGGCAGTTGGACAGTGGACGCAGGGGAACTCAGTTAAAAAGTAGGAACTAGATCCCAGACTCCAATCTAAAAATGCCAAAAGCAGGTGTTGGACCCAGTTGCAAAAGACTAGAAGCAGCCCTTCTGCTCTATGACTGGCAGCACAAGTAGGCAAGAGGCCTTGGCCTTCAGGGGATCAAGGGCACCACGTCCCTGCCTTTGGTCCAAAGACACAAGCAGACAAGCTGCCTTGGGCAGGACAGGGCACCACCACCTGCCCTCTGACCAGCAAATGGCCTTGGCTAGCTGTGGACAAGGGCATTCCACTCATCTGACCATGAACTTGTATAAGAGGAATCAACAGTGTGGCCAAAATGAGCCCTGCATTCAGCAGTATTCCTAGTGTAGACTCAGTGAAGTTCTCCAGTACACATTCCAGCTCTGACTAGAGAACTAACATTGAACTGGGGGCACCAGAGGAATTTTTCTTTTTAAATAACTTTTATTTATTTATTATTTAATTTTTGAGGAGTGTTATGTAGATTTTCACTCTTACTGTCTACTTTTTCCTCTGTCCTGCCTCTCTTTCCTTACTGGTCTTTCAATATTCTCTGAGATTTCAAGGTGAATGAACACTGCCTCTTGTCTTTCTGTTTTGCATAAAAATTATTTTGCTTTGCCATTCCTTCTTGCTGTCCTGTCCTCTTCTTTACTCTGAAAGCTCCCTACCAAGGGAAAACTCACTGCATGTAAATCCCTGGTGTATCCTGGATGTTGTTATATAACTACAGATCTTGCTTCTATGTTTAGAGATGCCAAATTAACAGTTACAACAGACTACCAGTTTCTAGGCTATGTTTGATGATACTGTTATCACTAACTATACTACTTTAGCCAAGATGTCATACTTGTAATCAGTTGTTCAGCCTTGTACAATACTGTGATAATCTGGGGTCAAAATCATCCCCATAGACCAGTATCAAAGGACCGGGTACTGAACCAAATAGACAGCAACACACCATTCCTAATAAAGTGGGAAGATAGGATCTTGGGACAGACAAAAAGACCAACAACCCACTACACCTAGAAGACATCTCAGAAGAATAGTCATTTCCTAGTGATGAAGCAAAATGCAACCTTAGACTTCCACCCTACCAAGGACAAATCCAGGGAAGAATGAGACAGATGAAATTAGAAACTATCCACCTGAATTTGCTAGAATGACAGTAGAAAAAAAAATATATATGGCTATAGAGGATATCAAAAGAGAATCTGACAGATAAAAAAAAAAGAAAGAGATGACAACCACAATGAAGGACTTGCCTGGCAAATCCCTACACATAGACAAAAACACAGAGCATCGTGGAAAATTAATGGAAACATTGAATGCCTAAAATAGGAAAGAAGTGGAATTCATGAAATAGATTTAAACAAATATCCAGGAAATTAAAAATTCCATTGACAGTTTGCAAAACCATATGAAAGAAACTGAAGATAGAATTTCAGACCTAGAAGACAGCATTGTGGTTAATGATCATGAAAAGAAAGACCTCTTAAAATTAGCAAGGGATCATGAAAAAACAATCCAACAATTGCAAGACAAAGCAAAGAACAACGTAAGACTGATGGAAGTCAAAGCAAATGCCAGAGTGAGCACAAATAAAAAATTTTCTCAGAGAAGTATTAGCTGAAAACTTAACAAGTGTGGAAAAGGAATTTGACATACAATAAGCAAGGCATGCAGAACTCCAATTTGTCATGACTAAAATAAATCTACACAAAGGCATGTGACAATAAGTATTCCAGAAATTCAGCATGAACAGAATATAAAAATCTTTTCATGAAAAAAAAATCACCTATAGAGGAAATCCCATCAGAGTCACTGCAGAAGTCCCAACACAAACTCTTAAGTCAAGGAGAGCTTGTAGTGAAGGATTTCACGCCCTAAAGGAAAACACCTTCCAACCCAGATTAATGCATCCTGCAAAATTATCTTTCAGAATTAGTGGAGAAATAAAGATGCAGAAACACCTCCATACGCACTCAGCCGTCTTATCTTTGGTGCTGGACAAACTGGCTTTTCACTTGCTGAAAACGAAGACTAAACCCATGTATATCACCATACACTAAACTCAAATCAAAATGGGTCAACGCTCTAAATATTAAAACAAAAACACTAAATCTACTGGAAGAGAGAATAGATACAACTTTTGAAGACATCGGTGTGGGCAAAGACTTCATAGACAAATCCCAAACAGTATGAAAAATACTACAGAGATCAATAACTAGGATCTCACCTTATTAAATTATATAGCAAAATAAATCACGAGCAGAATGAAAAGACAACCCACAAAATGGGAAAAAATCTTAGCCAGTTGTTCTTCAGGTAAAGGACTAATACGCAGAACATATGAAGAACTAAAAAAAGCCAAACTCCCCCAAATTTAAAGACCCAATCTAACATGGGCCTCTAAACTTAATAAACATTCCTCAGGAGAACTACAAACAGCAAATAATTACATGAAAAAATGTTCAACATCACTGATCATTTGAGAGATATAAATTAAAACAATGCTGAGATTCCATGTCATTCAAGAAAGAATGGCTATTGTCAATAAATTGACCAATAGCCAATGCTGGCAGGACTATGGGAAAAAAGGAACACTTCTCTATTGTTGGTGGGAGTGTAGACTTATGCATCAGTGGTGGAAATCACTGTGGTGATTCCTCAAAACCTAGGACTAGGGTTCCATTTCTTTCCAATAGAGTTAAAAGCATCACACCACAGTGATGTATGCTCACTCATGTTTACTGCTGCACAGTTTGTAATAGCTAAATCTTGGGAAAAAATAACCAGATGCTTATCAACCAATCAATAGATAAAAAAACATGTACTCAGCCATAAAGGATAAATTTCAGACATTTATAGTTAAATGGATGGACCTTGAGACTATATACTCTTAAGTGAAATATATCAGACATATATTTGTAATATTTCATTGTCTCTCTGGTGTAAGAGACCACAGTGTCTCTGGTGTGAAACTAAAAGTGTAAATGATAACCAAAATGTTTAGTAGGTATTGTGAAATAGGAAATAACTGTTCAAAGGGAAAGAGGAATTAGAGGAAGGGGATGGAAGGGGAACAAACAAATGAGAACAAAAAAGATAAAAAGAAAACAAAGCTTTATTAATAAGTCAAGGAAGAGGGATTGAAGAGTGGGGAGGAGCATGGGAAGAAAGAGGAATTAAGATATATTATGTACAGGTATATTTCCCCAATGATGAATGTGATCATTATGAATATCTAAATTGTACCAATAAACTTAATTTAAAAAGAAGAATCATACAGGGTATTGAAAATGTTAAGAGCTATGGAATTGGAAAATTATGAACAACTACAATTCTATGCATTTTTACTGTACATGAATTAATGCAATATACCTGAAAATGGGGAAATTTCCAAAGATTCAAATAACAGGCAAAAGGGATGATTTGATGACTGATTATGTTATAGTTTCCAACTGTTTCCCTAACAAAGGCACTTACTGAACCTCAGATGGTATCCAAGACTTAGCAACAGCAGCAAAACTTAAAAGTTAAGCAGTGTTTGGCAGAAAAGAATCACTTATGAATTATAAACTAAGATTTAATTGCATGTTTACATAAATAATGGCAGACTGAAAACAAACAGAACTGCATTCCTGTCCTACAAAAATTCAACTCATCTGTTTCCTTTGGCTTCCTCTTTTGTTCAGCGCTTGCTTTGATACTGGACTATAATTAGGACTTAAAAATTACTTAGGAAATATAAAGCAGTTATAAAGTTTAACTGCTTTAGAATACTGTAAGAAATAATTACTGCAATTAATTTTATGGCATGAATTTCATAACTTAAAAATGTACCAGTTTCTTTTAGAAATAATTTTGTGAGAGAAAACAAAGCCGAGCATCTTCCTATGCAAACCCTGAGTAATAAATGCCTTCTTATTTAAAGATAATTAACACCCCTTTTAATTTTATCTCCTTTCTTTTGTCTTATCATTCAGACACTCTTGACAGAGTTTGCCCTGGTAATAGCTGACTGTTCTTTTTGATATAATCACTCCTTTCTCTAAAGGACAGGCCAATACCTTTGGTGATTAGCAAGGGACAGCCCTGTCTATCTCGATTAGTCATGGATACTTAGCAGTTCACTATTTGCATCACCACTAATTGCAGCAAAAGAGTTCATCTGGCCTCCTTTCTTCTGTGTTTTCTTTTCTCCTCAAACAAAACAGGGAAGCCAGTCTATCTCTGAGGTGCACTGGCTGTGGTAAATGTGCTGTGCTTCCTCATAATCATTATTTGAAAAAATTTTACTTTGATTTTTCTTGTGTAGTTTTTATGCAATTCAGGTGTCACAAATTTAGTAGCTCATGTAGCCCTCATATTTAAAAGAAATGCTAAATCCTAAAGTAGGGATTATTGTGCCATAGGGAGGGTACTTCAGTATTTTTAAATAATAATACTTGTACTAAATCAAAAAATTATGATAACTCAGAATGTTACCCCATTTAGCTCAATAAAATATTTATCTTTGGAGTATTTTAGCCCCTTTTATTTGCAGTTTAATGATGATGGTTAAAATACTTTATTTTACTAATTTAGGAAATAAAACTGTATAGATAGTAGGTGATGTTCTTTGCAGAACTCTTTAATCATCGTTATCGATACTATTCTATCAATATCTAACTTCACTTTCTGTCATTTGAATGAACACAACAGAAAATGAATGACTATCCTGGTGCGTCACCTACACGCTGGCGGATCACTCTGCAGCGCGTGGTTCATACATCCGAAATAAAGAAAGTAACAAAAGGGCAGGATTAAGACTGTGAATCTCACAAAGGTCAACCTCACATTGTGGATATTAAAATAGCACAGGTAAATGCAAAAGAGCAATTTAATTGCAAAGTAAGAACTCAGATCATGTTATGTATCTATAAGTCATTTTAGAGACATAAAAATGGAGAAGGGTGACCTTTGGAACCACTGACACTGGATGATTGAAAAGATCAGAGTAGGGGGTCAGAGTCCACACGGCTGGGGAGAATGTATATAATTAAGCACGGGGAACTAGCACTTAACATCGAGGAATTTTGCCTGTTTCCAGGCCACAGTGTAATTTAACTATTTAACTACTGCTAGTCCCATGTAATGCATAAACCTGCATGGAATGAAATAGCTCAGCTATGGTCCCAACCAGCTAGCAGCACAATTGGATTCTACACTCATCTGTTTGGACTGTAGGTCCTGTTAGTACACAGGGAGGTCTCTCAGCTCAAAGTGACAGGCCAAGCTGGACTCCAATTTGGCTAAAGGGCATAAAGGATAAAGTGAAGAAAAAAATAAAGTGTAAGTCAGAATTACAAATTTGGAAATAAATTTTAAGAATTAAAAGCAAGCCTTTTTCCAGAATTCTAACTTTAAGTATTCTTAAAAAATTAAGTAATCAGACACAATAAATGTCTTTGCCAGGTCTATTGTTTAAACAAGTTGCAAGGACAACAGCCACAAAAGTAGGTTTGAAACCACAAAAAAGTCTTAGTAGCGATTTATTCCCTAAGACCAATTCTATCACCTGTGGAATAACAGAATTAAATTTAAACACATGTAAATATGGTGTAAATAAAGGCAAAGAAGAAAAATAGAAGCATTTCCAGCAAGTTATGTAGAAAATTCAATAAATGAAAAATACAAATACATTTTCAGGGTAATAATTGCCACTTTTTACATGGTCTCTGCCTTCTTTAGGCACACAAAAATATATATTGATTTTTCTCCAAAAGGGAAGAAAACATGAATTTATAATTAAATCCTACTTCACATTATTAAAATAACGATTGCATTTTAAATCATAACACAAACAGACTCTTGAAAGAAAACCATGATACATTTCACTTTAAAGGTAAATGTAACATTTAGACAAACAACTAATAACCTGTCACTAATAACTTGAGTGACCTACAAGTTCATAGACTGATTATCTTCAGTAAAGTATGAACCAATTATATTTAAACAGCTATGATCTAAGAGTAACCTACTTAAAAGAATGCTTTATGAAGTGAGGAATGCTTCACAAAGTAAGAATTCTCTATAAAGTAGGGAACAAGGGAAGCAGGGAGGTCCTTTAAGCATAAAATGTAACTTTCTGAGGATAACAATGGTAGGGAGTGGAGAGAGAAAATGGCAATATTCGCTGCCACCGGCTGTTTCTTTCTCTTCCTATCCTAAAAGCCATGAATGGACTATTGGTTTGCACGTGCAGAGATGAAAACAAAAATAAACTAAGCATCCTGAACAGTGCTCATCATGTGTTCTCATAATGCAGCAGCTCTACTATTACAGAGATAACCAGCTGGAGACTGCAGAGGTAGCTCTCTCCTAAAAACCGAAAATGAGTATATTCAACGTGGTCCTGCTATATCAGGAGAGTTCTCAGTTTACATCAGAAAACTGCATGTACACTCTGCATACTGGCTAGTTAGGTTGCTGTGGATCCAAACAAGTATGAATTAAATCCTAACATTGTTATCCTTAAATCAGTTTTATTGAGTCGTGAGTTTTATGCAATACTCAGCACCAATTCAAAATGTACAATTCTATAAGTTTAAGTGGCTATACCTGTGAAATTATCTTTACAATCCAAACACAGAACACGCTCACCATTACTTAGAGTGATTTGCTATAAATATTTTGGCACTGAGAGAAGCTCTGTGATTAGTAAGTAAAAAATAATCTATGTGTGACTCTCTTTCTAGACATATGTGTCCATTTATGTTGGATAAATGTCTAAGTACAGGATAGCTGTGTTCTCTGTTAGACATATATTTCACCACTTAAGAAAATGCAATAGAGAATTTTCCACATTTCCTACTTGAATTTATTGGTATTTTGGTTGTTTAATATCCTCCTTAGAATTTGATTTTTTCAGTTATTTAAATTTTGATCTTTTTAATGGATATGTGTAGTAGCTTCTTCTCATGATTTTAATTTGAATTTTCTCAGATGGATGATGGTATTGAGCTTCTTTCACTTGCTTTTAATTATTCATATATAATCTGGTTTTGAAGTGTCTGATTGCTTCATTGGAGAATTCCACTGGCTCACTTGCCTTCCATGTTCTGAGTTGTAAGAGATCATTATGTGTTCTAGAAACAAATCCTTTCTTGGTTGAGTAGTTCAGGAATATTTTCCGTCAGTATATGCTTTGATGGGTATTTTCTTAATTTTGTCATTCAGAGAGTAAAACTTTACATTGTAATTAAGTCCTATGTGTTTGCTTTATTTTATTGTTTGTATTTTTATTACCTTTCAAAGAAGTTATTGTCTAACTCAAAGATAAAGTGCTTTTTCTGTATTTTATTCCAGAAGGTTCATAGCATAGCTTTTATCTTTATAACTGTATTTGCATTAGTTTGGGTTCTCCATAAGAGCATATTTAGGTTGGCTCAATCAGAGGTTGAATAATCCAATGATGGACAATTGCTGATTAAGGAACCAGGAAAACCAGTAACTGCTTAGTCTAAGAAGGCAAAAGCCTCAGAATAAGAGAGAGGCCTATGATGTCCTACACCGAGGCCAAACCCTAGAAGTCCCTGGAGAGTTTCTGGTGCAGGTCTTTATTTAGAGGCTGAAGAACCTTGAATCTGTTGTCCACGGGTAGCAGCAGCAGAAAGTGCACCATCTCATGAAGTGCCACAAGCAAATGTGATCTAGCTTTCCATCATCTCCAAACAAAGGTAGTTAAAAGGTTAAACTGTCACCTAACATAATGCATCTATCCTGCACACAACCAAAATTGCACTAGTTCTTTTCCCAAAGGAGGTAAAGTTTTAAAGGAATGTTTACTCTTCTTGTTTCAGAACCTAAATACTATGATGTAAAGTTAGCAATACTTAAATACTGACATAAAGTCAGTTGCTCTATATTACATGATAAAGGAACAGGAGGACAAAAAATAGAGATATCTCCTTAATGCATATGCACGAGTGTATTTTCAACAAAATAAGGAAGAAATGCTCATGAGAATTACAGTTCCTATTTATCTAATCCCATGATCCAGGCTAATATTTGTGACTCCTTTCTATAATCCCTTTGCATCCAGCAAGCACCTCAGCAGGTCATGGTTCTCTAATTGGTGTGGTGATCCATATTGTCATTCTGGAAGGAGCTACACTTTTTGTAGTCCTTCCTGGATTTGGTTATTGTAATTTCCCCATTACCCTTGCTCATGGGGCATGGTAATACTAAGAGATGACCTGAGGAATCTCCTGTCCTTCAAATGTCCTCTTCCATATTCACATTATGGAGCAATAGTCTAAGGTCTCTTGGTAATCTGGATCAATCACTAAACCAACACTGTAATTCCCTTTATAGCCTATTGAAGTAGGAGAAGGCCAAAGTGGCCATTCAGTCTGATCATTGTGTGTCTCCTGGCAGATGTATTCCCCATTCTGTAACTAGTACTTCTAGGCCACCAGAGCAGTCATGGAATAGGAACGAAATTTTGCTAGTGGGTCAGTAGGAGTTACTGTGAGTTTTACCCTTCCTATTTCAGCTCCTTGACTCTTGGACCCATGACTCCTAACTATGGGAGAAATAACACCATACATTCAATGTTAATTCAGACGATATGTAACTTTCTAGAGAACCTTGTCATAGTCTGGAAGAGGTACCGCCACTTGTCTAGCACTGTCACTGTGCCTTCAATCCACTGGTTCTATCAAGCCAGATGCTTAAGCATATTGGGAACTACGGTCAGACTAGTGAATTTCAGGAGCATTAACACCTTGCTACTTCTTGGTCAAAAGCTATGTTGCACATTATCTTGTGATGGAATGTAAGGTCTTCTGTAAGTCCACAGGTGGTGATTTTCACAGGCATATTATGTGCATGGAAGACAAATCCATAGTCAGAAACAGTTCCTATTCTAATATAGAAAAAATATCGCCCTTTCCATGTTGGAAGTGGTCCAATGTACTCAATCTATAAACAGGTCACTGACTGATCACCTTGGGGAATACTGCCATATGCAGGACTCAGTATTAGTTTCTGTTACTGGAATACTGGTCACGTCATTGTGGTCATAGAGGAGGTCAGCCCAGGTGAGCTTGCTGAGCCCATGTGTAACCTTTTATGCCTGCCACCGTGACTATTTCATTCATGCAAAAATTTGGAATGTCTGGCAGAAGAGACTGACTGCTCTCCGCAGAATGAGCCATCCCACTCATTCATGTATTAAAGTTCTTAACAATTTTAGGTCTACTCAGATTAGATGGTCAATTCCACAAAATACAAAAGCAATTAGGAAATTAATTCCTGTATTTTGTTTGTTTATTATTCAGGATTCTCAGAGAAGTGAAACCAATACAATGTCTCTAATTAGAATAGGGGGTGTGTGGGGTTGGAGAACATACCGGGGACCTAGTAGTCTCCTAATGATTACCTATAGTCTGGAGGCCCAGGGAAACTGCCACCAGAGGATTCAGAGTGAGGAAGAAGCAGGACGTAACCCTAATCCTGGGGAGCCGTTGGAACAAGCCTACACTCAAAGGCTGCAGAACCTGGAGTTTAAGGTCAGTGGGTGACAGCAGGAAAAAAAAGAAAAAAAGCACCAGCTCAAGAAAGGTCAGGTGACAGCATGAGCTCATTTACTCCTTAGTCCTGGTTTTCATTCCAACTGGGCTTCAGGCCTATTGAACAGTACTGCCAACATTCAAAGTGTATCTTCCCTACACAGTTTGCTGAGCCACATGCCAAGTTGCTCTGGAAACATCTTCAGAAGTCTGCTTTATCAATCTGTATGCACCCCTCTATTCAGTGAAGTGGACAACCAAAATTAATCATCACTGTGCTGGGTTTAAAATAATTTTTAAAGTATGGCATGAGATAAGCATTAGGATTGATTCCCTGCTTCTGCTTTCCTTATATCCTTCGCTTGACTATGTCCCATTCTAGCAATATTTGCTAGACAAAAATTCTATTTACCCACTGAATGTCCAAATGGGTCCCTGACATATTTTTAAAAACTCAGTTTTCCACATAAAGCTGGGGTGTTTTAAACTTTCTCTCCTGTTCTGTTAATCTACTTGTCTTTTATTAAATGCTGAGCATTGAAAGTGGACTACTAAAATTTTTTACTACTTTGTGGAATTATCTATATTTTAATATAACTTGGACATTTTGAAGTTCTTAGGTTTGCAAGCATTTATAGTTGTTATGTTTTACCTTGCATAGTGTTGTGCTTTAATTAGCAGAATCTGATGCTTTTTTTAATCTTAGAAAAGATAGTTTAGAAGACTTACTAGCCTGTCAAACACATGTGGGTAGGTCCTATTTCTTTTAAAGATGTTTTGTAATATTTCATTTGTCTGTTTATCTATAGTGTATTTGCCACGGTATTTTTATTTCTAGCTATATTGAGTTCTCCGTGGCACAAATAATGGATTCCTTGGCATCGGCTCTCCTAGAAAAGAAGAAACCAAGGTCTATTTCACCCTTCTTTTTGGATATAAAAATGGACAGTTCATTTGGCTTTGAACACTCTGCTTGAACATTAAGGACTATCTCAGAGATGAGGAACATTTGGCTTGTTAGAACTGAGTCAAAGTGAAGGAGAGTATGTGCCTTTGCAAGTGCTATGGTTGATACATTGTGTCAACTTGGGGAGTCTAGAGGTTTGGCTGAGTGACTCAGCAGGAAGCCAGAGTGCTTACTTTGTATATATCCTGAGCCTGTGGAAGAGGAGGGCATGGAGATTATGTGAGAGCTACAGGGCCCCTGGGTTGGGGGAGCCTGTTTACAAGGTAAGGGAAGGAAAGAGGCTGCTTGCCATCATTTCTCCCTTTTTGCTGGTTGTTTTTGCTGTGCTCTGCTGCCATGAATGTTTGCCCTCTGCCACGTGCCACTCTGCCTCTGAACCAGCCAAGTATGGACTGAAACCTCCTCAAACTGTAAGCTAAATAAATCTTTCCTTCCTTTGTTTTTGGCATTTGGTATTTTGTCTCAGCAATGAGAGAAAAATAACCAAGGCAGCAAGTCATCTTTCTTGGGGTTGATTTGCATTCTGGGAATTGACTGAAGATGTGAACTGAAACAGCGAGCCACTGAACATTGTAACTTCTGGGGCAGAGGCCTATCAAAGTAGGTATTGTCGGCCCAGGTAGGTCAAAGTTTTCTTCAAGTTACTGTGTTGTGCTTTCTTGAAAGGGTTTCAGGTCTTAACAGACAAATTAAATTCTGAAATAAATCACCATCTGAGCTCATGTCTGATTGCTAAATGTGTATTCAGCTGCAAAGACTCAAACATCACCAAAACAATTCAAGCCATTATAGAAACAGCATGTGGCCAGTGTTAGCATTCTACTGGAACCTGAGCTTCTACCACTTTGTACAGACTGCAGAACAAGATTTTTTGTTGACCTGCCTAGATAGGCTAATCCCTTGGGGAAGTGGCTGTGTGAGAAAGATCAAAGTTATTTTACCCTACAGGTCTCCAGCCATAGTGGCTAAAGTCTCCTTTCATAAACCTAATGTGGAGAGACTGCTTCTCACTGCCTCAGGTGCAATATGCCATTCCAGCATGTGAAACTGATGCTCTAGCTAAATTGCCACTTCAACAGGTGTGGTTCCCTATGCCATGCTTGGTTTAGAGCAGCAGCCAGCCCACTGGCACTGGAGGGAGTGAGAGGAAGTAGATCCAGACAAGAGTAGATGAGCCTAAGAAAGGTCTGTATAAGAGAGGAGAGCCTTATATTTTGGAATGGGAAATGGTTACAGCCAATGTGAAAAACAAGACAGATTGTTGCTTTAAACCTGTTTTTAACCATAGATGGTGATTTTCATAATGATGTTCTATAAATTTCCAAGGACTGATTATTTATATCTTAAATTATTAAATAGAATAATCTCATCATATATATTTTTTCCAAGCGCAAGATCTGCAAATTTTAGAAAAAAGTACAACAGAACTGATGTTTATAAAATCAGTGGAACAAAATAAGGTTTGTGGAAAACCGATAAAAATAGAATTAAGTGTTTTGAACTATATAAGTCTCCCAAAGAGCATCTGCCTCTAAAACAAACCAAATTTATATACATTAGAAACCTGCTTAGGCAAGGAAGTCTTATCTTGGTTCCTCCTTTAATTGCTCAAAAAATACTTCTGTGCTATCTATCTCCTAATCTAGTTATAGATGTATTAAAGCTACACCGCTTTCTAAATTTTGCCTATTGCACATAATGCTATGAAAGTTAACACTCTGTTTACATTTGGAGTCAATATTTTTAAGTTACCAGAAATGTTTGTGCAAGAAATGCTTCATCCTTTTACAACTTATCAAAAAATATAAGGCTATATTAGAAAGATCTTGTCTCCTGTGATAAGAAGAGTGCAGATTGTAATAGGTCTCCTTTCAGTTCCTACCCCAGCAGATCAATGTATATGATCGAGAGAGAGAAGAAGCAATCCTTTCACTATAATCTCTCATTTATTTTCAGAGATCATAATACTTAATGAAGTATTTTTGTTAAGCATTCAGAAGTATTTGTTGGCTTTCTCTATGAACCAGGCTCGGACCTGTGTCAGGAAGAGCAGCGGGCATAGACATAGGCAATTTGTTCTCACATTGTTGGGGTAATATAGACAGACATACATGAAAAACAACAAAAACACGACGGAAAAATTGGGGAAAGATGCAATAATCACAGGAGTCCTTCAAGAGGTGAGTCATGAGGCTAGATTTGAAGGGTGAGAAGCACTGAGCTCTTCAAGAGGAGAAGCATTCTAGACAACAGTAAGAGGGGGAGAAAGCCAGGAGACAGGAGGAAATAGGGCAGAGCAGGACACAAAAATTAAGTGCAGTGAGGTCAGAAAGGTAGGCAGAGCTGATGATACAGGCTCTTGAGGAAATGAAAAGGAGCTCAGGGAACAGTATAGTGCAACCTGGGATATTCTGATACTTTTTCAGGCTATAAATAGATGAGGAAAAGAAATAAAACTAAGGTGTATTGTTAGGTTTTTGGCATCAGCTACTGAGTGGATGATGGAGAATGTTCCTGGGCTTTGAAAATTTTAATAGAACAGGAGCAATACATTGACCAGCAAGCAAGAGCTTATCTGAGATATGTTAAATTAGATAAATGTACATTGTGTGCTAGTGGGGAAATTGCAAAAAAGTATTTAGGTGGGGGCCTTCCTTGAAATAAACACTGGGAGTTTTAGTTTACTGGTCACGTTTAAACTGTGGCACAGGATGACATTTCAAGCTTTATGTAACATAGCAAGGAATACCCAGGAACTAGCTCTAACTCAGATACAATCTCTTGGTACATATACCACAAGTACTCAACAGCATCTTGCCTTAAAAGATTTAAAAGCCATTAATCAACACATCTGTTAGTCTCATTTTGAACATATGTCTGTTGAAATTGATGATCTTTATCTATTCTTTCTGAATGACGTTATATATCTCTGTTTTAAAAGAAATATTTAAATTCTGCCTAGACTATTCTAAATGCAGATATTAGAAAATAATATAATATACAGATAGTACTGAATATTAAAAAATTCTTATACCTTCTTAATTATACCTTATTAAAAGAAAATTAATAGTGATCATGACCAATTTGTTTTTAGATGATTAACACTGAAATAACTAATAAGCTGTAAATACTCTGATTCTCTTTGGTATGATATTGTACAACAAACAGTTTTAATGTGTGTTACTAAACTTGCATTCAAAAATCAGATTAAGATACTTCTCCAACTGGATTTTAAGGAAAATGACTCCCTCAGAGTTCAACCTGCCCCAATTGCTGCATTCTGATATGAAATCTTGAATAGGAGGCTGTAATGGTTGAAACATTGTGTCAATTTGAGGAGTTTAGAAGCTTAGAAGCTTAACTGACTGACTCAGCAGGAGGTCAGTGTTCTCACTTTGTAAAAGTCCTCATCCTGTGCAAGACAGGGGCACAGAGATGGTGTAAGCAGGCAGCCTGCGTACAATATAAGGGAGAAAAAGAGACCTGCTGCCTGCCTTTTGCTCTGTTAGTTTTGCTGTGTTCTGACACCATGAATGATCGCCCTCTGCCAGGCCACCCTGCCTTGGAGCCAGCTGATCGTAGACGGAAACCTCCACAAACTGTGAATAAACCAACCTTTCCTTCTTAACTTTGGCTGCTTGGTATTTTGTCCCAGCAGTGAGAGAATGTACCCAAGACAGAGGCCTGTGCCAGGCTGCCTTCCTCCAACTGTGGCTGCCTTGGTTTGTCGAAAACATAGGAAGGAGCCCCATGAGGCCAGCTTTCTAATCAGTGAGTTGTTGCCTGTAAAATAGAACATTATATTTCACATGATAAGAAACCCAATGTCTGGGCCAATATTACTTGTCTGTAGTATCAGTGTAATTATTAGTATCAACTCTTTCACTCCCAGATATGCCCGCATTTCAATGATAAATTATAGGATTACACAATAAACTCCGTAACACCCAGTTGAAAACAAATTAAGTCAGGCAAGAAGACATGCCAATTCCTGATAAAGGAATCTTTGGTATCATTTCCGTTGCTAATAATATTAATTTAAAGAATTAACTCTCTTTGCCTTCTGAGCAGTGTCTTTCCCCTTTTCCCCAAAAAGAAAAATTGGCCTATAGCGCTTTTAAATGTTCCCTTGGTACTACATTCATATTACTTGAATTTATTTGGGAAGAATTGAAAGAAATTACCTGCAATTTGTATAAGCCCACCTAGGAGAGCACTGTGTTCTACCATGGAACAAATGAGGAGACAAAGTTTATACTAACTTATCTTATGTAGTTCAACTACCTAGCTGAGGCATTAGAATGTGAACCTACGCTTGCAATCATTGTGTTCTCTTGATACTTAGCTCTCAGCGTGGCAGGGAGGCCAACTTTGAAGCTACTTTAACACCATGTAGCATTTGCCATCTATAATAGACATAAAGGGAACTCACCGGCCAAAGTGATTGACGACGAGGGCAGTCCGATCGATCACCTCAAGTAGTAGGTCACCAGCTAGTAGCAATGAAATGCAGATAGAAATATGGAGGTGGAGAGGAGAGGGGTATTTCAAACTAGAACAGGCATATGTGGATGGGTGGAGGCATACAAGTACAAGGAAAACTGCAGAAAGATTGACGAAGTGCTGGTGGGAGTCAGGGTGCCTGCCGCGTGGAGGGGACCTCAGAATAGTAGAGTGGACGCACCTCGGCAACCAAACTGAAGAATGATGTTTAGAAGTTTCCTGAACACGCACTTGGCTATTCGGTAAAGATAGTTTCGCCAACATTTTGAAGGCGATGTGGGGAGGTGGATTCTCGGGTAATAAACTGGGAAGCTGTTATTAAAACTTAGAAAACACTTAACCTAGGGGTTAGCATAGAGAAAAACAACTCATTTGAGAGATAAATTATTACAATATCTGAAAATAAAATAAAATCAGCAAGCACAGAATCAAAGTGTTAATATAAACATTTCTACTTAGAGAAAGATCCACTGAGGTTTTGACCTTGTTCAAATATTTTTGGAAAGGCAGATGCCCTCTAGAGAAAGGCAGGCTTGCACTGTTTGTCCTAGCGAGTTTTGCTGGAAAGTTTCCTATGATTCCTTTGATTTTAAGGGGAGGTCTGGAAAGATGTTTCCAAGAGAAATAAAAGAAGATAACAGAGTTGACTCTGGATATTCATAACAGAAATTTGGGAGATCTTTGAAACAAAGTAATTTACGCCAAACAAATATTTAGCTGAAACAAATATTTTCTTAGCAAGGTTGTGACTTTATTTTTTACTTCAATATCTTACATTTATTTTCTATTTATTTTTTTAAATAATAGTAAAAAAAATAGCAAAATACCAACATCACAGACAAAACAAAGCAAAAACCTTAAAAGTGCACATTTCAAAACAAAATGACAGGAACTAACAGTAGTTGTTATATTACATATTGTTATCTTCAGTGAAGTTGCTCAGATTATCAGATGTAAGAATACAAGACTGAGCAAACCATTAAAGAGAATAAAACATAATAATTTTTAAAAGAACAGAGATGATACAGAGTTTCACCAAACAAGATGTTAGAAATTCACCAATGGTTGTTATATTGCATAATGTTGTCTTCAAATCAATTGCTCAGATTACCAGATACAAGAAAAATTTGTCAAAATAAAAAATTTAAGCTTCAAGTTACAAAACTAGGATTAGAAGTCTCACTTAACCCAGCTATTCACCCTCTGGGTATTTTTCCAGAAGAATTAAAAACATCATACCATAGTGATATGTGTGCACCCATGCTTATAGCAGCACAATTTGTCATCGCTAAATCTTGGAAACAACCCAAGTGCCCATCCACTGAGGAATGTATAAAAAAGACGTGATATTTTTATACAACAGAGTACTACTCAGCTATAAAGCAAGATAAACTTAAGATCTTTGTCTCCAAAAGTATTAGCTCCTTTCCTTTTTCATTTTACTTTCTCTTCACATCTTTCCTAGCACAGGAATATACATTTCTTTTCAGGGTCATTTTCAACTAGGAAAAGGTTTCTATCACTTAACAAGTACGGCATGCTTGGAACTGAGCATAGGACACAGAGCTGGGGTGGGGTGTATATGCTGGGTGCATTTACAATCCAAGGTGCAGTCTGTTCTTTATGAGAATCTCTGCTATCTTGCAACTCCCTTCCTCCTTACCACAGAACTTTAGTTTATCCTTTGAAAATTCCCCTTCACAGTATGCATTTTGGGTGGATCAACAAAATACATCTTTGGACCACTTACTTTTTTTCTCAGAATTGAGGATAAGATACAATTTTGAAAGCATGTTAGCACTCTAACTTTTTAAATTTATCCAAGAATGTAAGACCTTTTCTCAGATTAACTTTTTGTGACTAGATGAAATTTAAAACTGCTGTAACTGCACCAGAACTTCCCAGAGTTACGCTTTGGAGGCCCAGCCTAGAGCTATCTAGAGGAGATCACCAAGAGAAATAGTTCAAAGGGAAGCAAAGGTATCATGTTAACATAGATATCAGTCTTTAGAACCACGTAAGTATGCTTTTCTAAAGTGTTTGCTTGTTCTCATGTCTAGACAGGCAATAAGGCAGAAACTAGATAATACTGTATTAAAGATTCAGAAAAGATGTCTTGGAATTCTGGAAGTAACAGCCTGTCTTAACTGGGTTTTCTGTTTATATGACTTGCAAACTTCTATATTCATGCCATATATTGAACCTCTGAATAACTCCTGAATGCTTTAAGGTTCATATACAAGCACTGAACACAATATTATTTGTACTATTTACTTCACTGGAAATATAATTACTACACACCTGAGACCAATAATTACTGCTCTTTTTGTCTGTCTTATGTTTCTGATTATTGGATTATGTTAGCAAACTAAAACAGAAAAACAATAAAAATTATTTAAATTTCAAATGTCTATGCATTTCTGCTGCAAGTTAGGGCATAAAGAGAATTTGCTGCTGGAAACTGTGTGTCTATTCTACGATCAATCATCAAGAGAAGGGACACTCAAGGGAAAAAGCAGATAGCAGTTTTTAAAAGGTTGCAGGAAGTTAAAGTAATTAGCTCTCGGGAGATAGGAGAGAAATAAGGCCCAGGGAACTGACTTCAATCTCTAAAAGGTCCTGGGAGCTAAAAAGTGTATGTGTAAGGGCATGAGATCATAATTTCTAAACACCCAACAAATGAGAAACAAATTATTTCTACTCCCTTAGCATTTGTGAGAATATTAGAAATCTATGAACATCCTTTAAATATATATTGGGGATAATATTTAAGTGTTGAAGTAAACATCAAAGGAAATGTACTCAAAAACACACATACACATGTTTGGTACATTAAAAAGAGTCCATCATTGTACAGGTTATCTAGTGGGATTTACAACTCTCTCTCTCTCTCTCTCTATGTGTGTGTGTGTGTGTGTGTGTGTGTGTATGTTCTATTTCAATAGAATCAGTAGCTATAAAGAAGAAAATATCAAAAAATCCTGAATTTATAATACTTAATGTGAATATCTCTTTGCACTTTACATTTTGAACAAAAAATAGGTAATGTACACATAACACTCAATGCAAATGTGATGTTCTCCATTCTATGGACTACATGCTATAATAAGGTAATAATTATTAGAGTTTCCTTTGCTCAAGTTACTGACCATCCAAAGAGCAATGTGCTTTTTCATTTAAAATGGATTATTTTACTGTAATATTTGCTGAAATGTTTTGTTAGTATAAAAACTAGAGTTGTAAATTCCACTAGGTAATCTGCACAATGATGGACTCATTTTAATGCACCAAACATGTGTATGTGTGTTTTTGAGTATATTTCCTTTGATGTTCATTTCAACACTTAAATATTGCCCCCATTTTGCAGAGCAGAAAACTGAAATGTAGTGGGACTAAGCAAGTCATCAAAAGCTACACAGCTAAAAAAGCAAAAAGTTCAAATTTGAATCCATATATCTCCTCTTCCATGCAGTACTGTTGTCCCTGTGCTATGCTTTGCTAAGGAGTTGAGTGTTTGTCTCATGTCTATGCAAGAAGACGAGATTGAGCACATAGTATAGATCTAGCAGAGGTGTGAAATTTAGGAAATCACAATGTCAGCAAGAACATTGCTATAATAGCGTTGAACCTGGGGCTGCTCTTTACTGCCTAGTTGTGTGATGCATGCTGTGATATAGGTGACCTTTGCCTACCAGGTGGTGACAAGTTCTGAGACAAGCTTGAAAGAAATTAAGAGCCAGCAGGTAAATGCTGTTCTTCCTTATGATTAAAAAATGCTAAGGTCATCTGAAAGAAAGCTCCTGTCTTTATTAGAAACTGATGACAAATGGCTTCTCCGGAGAAGTCTCTCCTCTTCACCTAAGGCTCATGTAAGTGTCCTTACCATTCACGCCCTTCCCTTCTGCAAAGCAAGGTACACTGTTTCCATTTCCTGCCTTCTCACTTTCTCTAACCAGAGCCTCTTAAACTTTGTCATGTATCAAATCCCCTGGAAGGCTTGTTAAGTTATAGAGTTTATGATTCTAGAGTGTGAGACTTTGCATTTCCAATGAGATCCCCGGTGATGCTGACCTGGAGGTGCTTCACACCACTGTTCCCCAAATCCTTCACAGAAGTTGACTAAGGAGCTCAGCAGTGTCTACAGAATTGATCTTAGCATAGTGTCCAATTCTTATGCGTCAAAAACAAAACCAAGCCACATGTAAACAGGATGAATTAATTAAAAATGGTATTTTCAAAGGCAAAAGGTTTGAGAAAGTATTGTTCCTTATAATTTTTTTCAATAAAATTTAATTTTGACACAGTGAGTATAGGATAAAAGTGGTTTAAAGAGGTTTAAAGATTTATTCACATCAACGTGATTCATAGTAGATAATACTGGAAACAGAATGAACAAATGTGGCATATTCATATAATAAATGGTGTATAGCAGTTATAGGGAATCTTTTTAGAGATTTCAATTGTGTAAACAGCATGCTGTGGCACATGTGCCATATGTTTCCCATTGCTGTTCTATAGCAATAAAAATGACCTAACTACTGCCATCCAAACACATAGGGATGAATCTCAGCATGAGTGAATAGTAACATAAGATACAGTGTGGTCTCAGTTTATGAACTTGTTTTTTCTATGGTTTTGGAAAAGATGGCCATGTATGTGTTTGTATGGAAAAGATGTCCAGGGTCATGTTTGTTACTTGGTGCAGAGTTTACAAAAACCAAAACAAAACCAAAACACAAAGTTTAGCCAAATGCTTCTGTTTGCCAAACTGTTTGCAAGCAAAAACATTTATGAGCCAAAGGCCTTCTGTATTATATTCACATAAAGCATAAAGCAAAATGATTCAGGATAGTGCTTAACCCCAGGAAAAGGTGAGTGTAGTTAACAGAAACTTAATAGAACAGAATGTAGAGGAAGGTTCTGTACTTCTGGTGATAATCACTTACCATGAATGTGTTTGTATTTGACAGTTCTTTAAGTTGTGTGACTGTGATTTGCACACTTTTCATATATAGCATATCAATATGACATTATTATTATTATTATTGTTAGCAGAAAGCAGTTTAGGGCTGAGAATATGGCTCAGTGGTAGAGTGCTTATCAAATGTGTGCATCCCCAACACTGCCTAAAAAGCAAAGTTTTAGACTAAGAACCAATCAAACCTATAATTTTTCATTAGTGAAAGGAAGGTATTTAAGTATTTCAAGGTGTGAAAGGCTGAAATGTATCTACAGACCACAGTTCTTGTTGAAGTCAGAACCTGCAGTATCTTGAAATATGGCTATCTTGTAATAAGGCTTTATAACAATATTTAAAGTGAGGTCAGGATGGGCCCTACTCCAAGATGACTAGTGTTCTTCTAAAACTGAGAGAGCAGTAGCCAAAACATACAAACCAAATGGTGACCAAGTAAAGATTCAGGGAGAAGGCAAAATCTGGAAGATAAAGAGGAAGATCATGCAGGAAATCATCTCTTGCTAGCATCCTAATTTTGGACTTTGAATTCCAGAGCTATGAGAAAATAAACTCCAGTCATTTCTAACAATATGAGTAATTTCCATGGAGCTCCCTCTACACTAAGGTGCTATAATAAATTTTACATCTATATTATTGTATACATTTGGGATAACAAAAAACATGTTGGAATACAGTCCTGGAAAATGTGCATCTAGTCATGAAGAAAGTAGGAGAAAGTACAGTAAATTCTTAATTGTTCTCTACCTTTATGAAATTGTGGACCAATTCATTGTTATACATTTGAATTAAAATCCATTTTCAAATGCATCTCCCTAAACTTATTGTGTTTTCACTTTTCAACTCAAAATGAGGTCAAGCAATTCAATGTTCTTTTTTCATAGAACAGCTATTAATGAACGTCTCTGATAAACACCCTTACTAACATTATTTACATTGTCCCTAAATGTGCTAGTTGATTTTAGATATCATCACTACAAGTCCACAGAGCACTACTGTTTGTTCAAACACCAGACTGGATGCTGCTGGAAAAGAATACTTTTTTAGATGTGATTAACATTTACAGCAGTAGACTTTCACTAAAGCAGATCTCACTCATATTTGTTGGCTTTGTCCCATCAACTGAAGGCCTCAGAAGAAGACTGGGGCTTCTTGAAAAAGAAGGAATCCCCTAGACTGTCATGGAATCCAAGGCTGCAGCATTAACTCCTGCGGTCTTCTCCAGGTTGTTGGCTGGTCCTACTTTGTGCTTGTCGTTTCTCTCCCTCTTTCTATCTCTGTCTTTCTCTCTTTTCTCTAGTCCTCAGTGAAACTCATATACAGAGAACTTTTTGCTTTTTAAATTAAATTCAACTTTTTGCAGTTTTCTTTTGTGCTGCAGCCGACTTTTCTTCCTTTCTTAGTATCATTGGTGAACACACAGAGGAAGAAAAAAAGATTTAACATTAAAAATAAGGCCTCAGAATTACTCAGATCACTATATATCCCAAAGGTCCACAGTTGTTTTCTGTCGTGGGTAACTTTCAGACTTTGATATCCACGCATAGTGCTCTGTTACTCAACGTTGCCATTGTAATGCAAAAGCCGTCTGGATAATACGTATAAGAATGCGCATGTTGGGTTCCAATAAAAATTCACAAATGGACACCGCTAGTTGAGTTGCACATTTTTTAAAATACTTCACAAAAGAGTATTCTACACTTGGTTTCTTTCAGCCATTTAAAATATTTTCAAATCTCACTTTAGGATTTGGTGCCTTAAAAAGATTCATGGTGCATGGATGGTGGGCGGGTCACATTTGGTCTACTGTTCATATTTGCCTGCCCCTCAATCTAGCCAATCCCTTGGGTTTCCGGCTAAGATATATTTCTGTTACTTTTGATCAACAGCAGGATAGTAAGTGATTTTTTACAGAGTCTGTATTTTAGAGAGGAATGACACAGTCCCTATGCCTCAAGGACAATCATGTTTTCAAGGACACTGCTTAATTAGTAACATTTTAAGACATACAGAAGATGAGAGTTTATTATTTCATTGTCAACACATGCTTGAGGGCACTGCTGGGTGTCCACTTGTGTCAAAGACTGTACTCTCCAGCCTTCACCTTCCATCTTTTCTTTCTGGTCACTTTGCTTTCCGTGTGTATATTCAGTTGATTTTCTGGGAAGGTAAACTACTAAAATCAATTTAGTGATCAACCATTATTATCTCTTTCTTTATTTTTTCTGCCATCTTATAGCTCTGCTTTCCTGCAAGCAAGATGTCAGGGCATTTTTATTGTATTGCTATTTACTCTTTGGCTCAAGAGGTTTTTCAAAGCAGACACATTATTGACATTTAGCAGTATTAATCTCTGCCAGTGCAGTATGCCTAATTGGTTTTAATGAAATAAAAGGGGAACTTTGTGGGAAAATTGGAAAAAAAGATGCTGCAATCCTCGCTTTCAGATATTTTCTTAAATCACGGCATTGATCAACAGAAAACAAACTGCCTCTAAGCAACATTTAGTCTTCTACAAATTGTCAAGGTTATATGTTACTAAAAAAGGGGCAAAAATCATTTTCATTTTGAATGTCGTTAGTTTGGCAAGTATTTTGCCTATTATGTCCATAACTAAGGTAGTAGTAGATATATGAACATTCTATTAATAATTTTATAATAAATCTTGCTTATATAAACACAAAAATAATCCCAGGATCCCAGCGCAGATACACAAAATAATCTACATGGACAAACAACAATCATACAATCATCCAAATTAAAACCTGACCTGAAATCTTGAGTTATACAGGACACAATATCCAGCGTTTTTCTTCTTTATCATGCGATTCATATCTATAGAGTATTACTGAGTATGTAGTTAATAGATATTTATTACATTATTAAGAACTACCTGTGTAGAAAATACACAGAGTATAAGCTTATGTCCACATACACTATTTCTTGAGTAGAAACTGACAGATGTGTGAAGTGCCTGAAAGATACTAAGACTGAGTCCGAACCACCTCAGAAGCTACATGGATCAGTGAACCAAGCAATTGAGGGTTGCTTGGGGAATCTCTGTTCTGATGCTGATTTTTCTATTGCCTCACTGAATCTAATTCTACCTCCTGCATGTAAGGAACAGGCTGACATGAGGCACAAAATTAGAACACCAGAACTGCAGAGAAAATAATGCAGTTTATCAAGTACAGCTTATCTTTCATCATTCCCTAGATCCTAAATCCCCAGACACACATGCAGTGTAAAGGCCATTATTATATCTAAAATATTTGTTTCAACCCAAGCCTGGAAAAACTAGCCAGAAAAGATGATAATAAGTAGCTTGACTATTGAGATACAAAATAAAATGTTTTCTATATAAGTAGCTAAAAAAGTAGCACATCTATACAATACACTATTCTATATTCATAATGAATTTTACTGGTTTTCTTTTTCCCTTTATAAGTTATGTATATTTTTAAGGACTCCATATTTATTATACTAGTAGATTCATTGATGTACTGAGCCATGAATTTAATGTATGCAGTCACGGCATAGAGTAATTTATTGTACTCCCATGATGTATCCCCTGATCCCAAGAGAATGATGAACACCTCCTCGATTCCATGGTACTACTTTTCTTTTTGAGACTCCCACGACAGTTCTTCACAATGGAGATCCCCTGGGCTGCCTGAGATCTTTTGAACATCTCGATAAATTAATCTAGAGAGTAGTGAATATCAGTATGTGGATCAAGCCACAGTCCTGTCTACAAATTGTAGGTTCTCACGATGCGTGACTCAAACACTTTTTGTCCTCAAGTTGCAGAGGGTCTCTTAAAAACTTGGTCTCTGTCATTGGTAGTGCTATCCATTTTATACTACAGCATAATTCCTCTAGATTCCCATTCCGTGGTCTTACAGGGCAAATGCATTCTCCTCTTCTAATGCACTGTGACTTGTGCTAGCTCAGTGATCTCATTATCCTACATAGGGCATTAACACTTCACAGAAAATTGACCCAGAAAAATCCACAGCTTCTATCATCACAAAAATGTACTTTATCATTTCTTGAGCCACAGCAATATGTTAGTAAGATCAACAATCAAGAAACATGCAATTCTAACTCATGCCTACTGAGAAATACAATAAAAATGAATATGATGTCAAATTGATTCCTCTGACATTTTAAAATTATTTAGAGCCATTTGAGCACTTTTGTAACTATATTGTACCTAGTTTAAATACTATTATATATATAGCACTTTATAAGTTTTTAAAATTACATACATTATCGTATTTGATTTCTACATCTGTTTCTATTCTATTTGCTCCTTTAGGGGAGATGTCTTCAAACATTATAAAAGTTTTAATCACATGGTAAAAATATGCTAAGAATCTTTAATGAGATCTTTTGCAAATGTGAATATAAATGCATTTGACAATTCCAAAATCAGTTGGTTCACTAAAATATAATTTACATTTATCAAGCTTTTTTGCATTTTAGAAGAGTTAATCTCCCCAGAGTATCATTCTTTTATAAAAATGGCCAAAGCCTTCATGCCAACAACACTTAAATCTACACCTCAAAGCCTAAACTAAAAATAAATATGCATTCTGAGAGGAATAAAATGATCGTTAAATGTTTAGTGTAAATACCCCAAAATGACTCATTTTGTTCACTTAAGAATCTAATTACTCATGTAATGTCAATTCCAGAATACTTCATGAACACTTGGGCTATTTGTGAGCTAGAATAAGTTGTTGGAGTGAAGGAGCCCTGCAGTTTATTTCAAGCTAACCGTTCATTTGGCAAAAATAGAAACAGGGTGGTTGAGTGACTTTGTGAAAGTAAAATATTCATCACCTGATAAAGGTAAGATCTGAAAACTAATCTGAGAACTCTCAGGAACTCAGTCACTGCCTATAGCAAATAAACCCAAGATGTCCTACATGAAGTTTAATATAAACCCCAGATGTGTTATATATTCACTTTATTTTCCAGGAAACAAAGTTAAACTATCCCTGTGGTAAATGTGTGTCTGGTAACTTGTATCTAAACATTCAAAGATTTGTTTTCTTCTTTGTTCTACTTTGAGTCAGAAATCTAGGAAACACAAGAGTCTTCTCAGACTTACCCATTTTACTGTCATTAGACTATTCAAATTAAAGTTGTGAAATGTTTTACTAAGCAAATACTATGGAGAATAAAATACAAGTAAAAAAAAGGCCCCATTGTTACAAGCCTTTTCCAGCGTGGGCACTAATATTCCATGAAAGTGACCCCGATGTTCTTCCGAAGACAGTGGAAAGACAGGAACAACACTTCCTCCTCTTTTCACCTCTCTAAACTCCATTTGCCTTTACCACATTAATCAAACCAGATCAAATTTTTAAAGTAGAAAAATTCTGATCAATTTTAATAGTCCCTCTTTCCCTAGATGAGAAGATGGCAGAACCAGTAGCTTTCACTTGAAAAACAAGAAAACAAAGGAATGGCAAACATTGAGAAATATTATCTTATTAAATAGACATAATATTTCATGATCTGTGAATGAATATTGAATACCTTCCAAATCATAGCATTCCTCACCTTACCCTGACATCTTGAAACAGTCACATTTTATACTGCAGGTCCTCCATCCTAGAAATTCAACTCTCCGGTGGGTGAACCTAGAGCCTTATGCTGGGCCTGGTTCTCTGGTGGATGCACATCTTACGTGATTTCTCAGTTTCTTAGTCTCACTATGAACGAGATGACCACTCAGAACAAAAATAGTGTCACTTCTACCCAAACCTCTTTACTTAATGGGATCTCATCTGCATAACGAATTTGTGGTCTTCATCACACCAGGCATTGCTGTGTCTTTTGAACACTGCCCATGGACCTCTTGAATAACTATGAGGGCAGATTCCAGCAGAATAGGATCACTCTTGGGTGGATTTTTCTGAAAACAGTCTTAGATAAGCACCTAAGGGCAATTACTTCACTTGAAAGATGAGCTCATGAAGCAGGAGAAAAGAATTAGACTGAGACACAGGACAAAAAACTTAATGAAAAACACACTATATATCAAGTAATTACCATGAGGCAGGTTGTTTGACAGGCTGAACCCTTCCAAGAGGCACAGAAAGTAAGATCACCCAGAAGTATTCACCTAAAAGTTGTCAGGGTGGATCATGTAGATTCTTATGGTGCTGGAAAAAACTCCATGCCAAATGACATAGTAAAAAATAATAATAAATGAAATAAAATAGCCATGGAACGATATACGGCCAGCTTGAGATGGGTCAACACAAGGCAAACTGGAGTTTACATGAACTGCACACCATAGCTACACAAATGAGATCTGAGCTGGGGAAAGTGAGCCAGATACCAGAACACTCTCCAGCGTCGTCTTCACCGGCCTCAGTCTCCTTCCCTGGCCTGTTGGATCTCACTGCTAAAAGGGAAGCAGAATTTAAATATAAGCTTGTCATGTTGTTCACTGGGCAAGTCCAACACATTACTGTT
The DNA here is from genome assembly GCA_004027595.1 of Dinomys branickii. Lineage (NCBI taxonomy): Eukaryota > Metazoa > Chordata > Mammalia > Rodentia > Dinomyidae > Dinomys > Dinomys branickii. The sequence goes on along the minus strand of PVLD010003261.1, from coordinate 22,137 downwards.
ACAAGTGCTGCTAAAGGAATGAGTGATTCTAAGTGCATGAGATTATAGCAAATACCCATGTAAATATAAAAGAAACCTTGGCTATTTATTTAATTCTTAAATCTGTAAAACATAGACTGAGCAGGAATAACCTATATCTGAACGGTAAAACATATCAAATCCTCTATTTTAGACCTTTAAGTCAACAAAATTAACAAATTCTACAATATAATAACCACTACATTTTCTAAACCTCAAATATCTAAAGTCATAAGTCAAGAAGTTAGAGAAAGGTTTATAATAAAAGAGCAGAGTAGCATTAGTTCAAATTTTTAAAATTATTCTAAGATGGAAGAAAGTTGATTTGAAGTTTTTGAAAATCAGTTTTCTTTATCTAAAATTTCCAAATGTTAAAAAGTTATTATATTAGCGTTGCCAAATAAGACCATTGATATTTTGTGAGAAAATGTAAATTGCCCCACACAACAGCAGAAGCGGGCAGAACTGATACATGAATCCAGCCGTGACACTTTCTAACACCAGTGCATTCTGTACCCTGGACAGCAGCTCAGATCTCCCAGTGATCACATTTGTTGTAATTTGTCCTCTGACTATGGCAATACTAGCTTTTCAAAGACATAAAATTGAACATAATTTTAATCATTTGAAAATTCATTTCAAAATTACTGAATAATTTAAATATTTTATACATTACATTTAAAGTGTTTCCCTTTTATAAAATAACTGTAAAGGCAGAAATTCAAATATGCCATATTGATACAAAATTTGTTTTGCCAAACCAATATGAGATACAATTTTAGAGATTCAAAATTCAGATTAGTATGAATTGAATGTTTGAACATTCTAAAGATTTATGAACTCTTGTAGCTTGTTAATAATTTCAGCTCTACCATGTCTAGAATAAAAGCATGAATCCAAATTGCAGCATTTATGTTATGTCTCGCACATCTGTCGTAATGACAAGATTACCTCTAATGAGTAATGTTCTAACACTAGGAAGGACTATTTTCAAGCTGAAGACAACTTCGAAATTGGGAATAAGCTTCCATGGAAAAGAAGTTTGGGGGAGGCGTTGTGAAGCAAATCAAAACAGAAATGGAAATAAGAATGAGAGAGGTCTGATGATTTGGGCCTTGTCGTTAACAGTCTGAATGTTTAAGAGGATAAAAGAGTTAGTGGTGGTAATAAAAGATAATGATAAGTATGAGGCTGCAACTTAAAACCTAGGGTTAATATCTAGAGGCAAAACAAAACTCTAAGAAAGGAATTCAGATACTTCAAATGCAGACATTTACGGCTGATTCAACCCATGCTAATAGAAGTGTGGGGTCTCTGTCCGTCCCTCCTGGGGAGTTTTTGAATAAAGTCCTGCCCCTCCTACTGCTTTGCATTACACAGCTATAGGACTATGACACATGTACCAAACATCTCACCCCGGACAAAGCAGGGCCCAGGTGGCTCTGATGATATCTTCTTCAACTAGCGAGTGAGGCAAAAAGGGCCATTTTGTATGAATTATTTTAACCATAGGAAGAAAAGCTTTGTTCACATGACTTCTTCTGTGAGAAGGAGGAAGAGATATAACCATACCAGGGTTCCATACCTTTTCCTGTTTCTGGGCCTGATAGATTCATGTATGCACCACAGATGCAGCTCAAGTCAAACCAGCTTTTCTCTCCAAGGATTGCTGAGACGCAAGAGACCAAGGTGGGAAAGAGTCCTTTTTCCTAAAGGTCAAACGGTTGTGCTGGACCCTGCACATGCGCTCCTGGGTCTGATGCTTTGGCAGTTGCAGTACAATGAACATAGTGTTCGGAGTAGTTTTGATTGCAAGTGCCAAAAAACCCCAACCAACCAAACAAACAAACAAACCATCATGACAAACAATGGCTCAAATTTCTCTCCTGCAGAAAGAAGTGTGAAAAGTATAAAAGTTGTGCAGTTGCTGTCAGCACTGTGCCTGCTCGCGTTTCACCCGTGGGCCTGGTCTTCCCATCCTTCTGCCCCACCGTCATCAGTATGAATTTTTACTGGCCTGTTTGGTGGTTCATAGTCATGGAGAGTGCGAAAACCCTAAGTATCACGTCCATGTCTAAGGATTGAAGGAAAACAGCCATCCAAGAAACCCCTCGCCCACTGCTATCACTGACTGACAGTATCAATTCCCCTTCTGCTCAACACCACCTGGCTCAAACTGCAAGGAAGATTTTCCATTCTCTGTGGTACATGAGAGACTGTAAAGCCTTCAGGCACACAAACTACTTACTTAATACATATGATTTACTGAATGCGTGACAAGATTAGAGTATTTGGATTGGTAGAATACTGAAAACTGGCCATTTTATTTTCTTTCTGTCGTTTGCAGTACAAGGTGAGTAAAATGAGCATGCTCTCTCTCCCACCCTCTTCCCTCTCTCTCTGCCTCTCTCTGTCTCTGTCTGTCTGTCTGTCTCTCTCTCTTATTGGAAACTTATAGCCTCTCAAAACTAATTTTCAGTTGCTAATGATTTGGCCTTGAGCTTTATGAACCTTAAAAACCCTCAGGGCAGAACGAGAGGAAAGTGAAGTTTGAGAAGAAATGGGAGTGAGAGTGTGTATGAAGGAAACCAGAGGAGAGAAGAGTTCCCCAGAGGAGGGCGGGAAGTTGAGGAGAGGAGATAGGATGAAGTCAGACCTCCGGGGAGTTTCGAGGAAGGGGAGGAGCCTAAGCCTGGGGAGAACCGGGTGCATAACGCAGAGAAGGTCTCCAGTCTCCAGCGGTCTCTGGTAAGCTCAGCCACCCAGAAAATGCCCGCCTTCATTTGGGAAATCCATTCGGAGAATTATTATTCATCAAGTAGAAATACCAAAGTGAAAATAAAAACAGAGATAAAGGACACTAAAATCAAAGTCTTAAAAATCAAACAGGAAGCGGAAAGTAAGCTCTGAATAAGACGGCTCTCTGAAGGAAAAATAATTACCACGAAATGTCCAGAATGGAAGAAACGGGAAACTAAGTTTTCTCAATTATCATTGTTTGGTGTGAAATTAGAATGAAGAAAACAGCACTAAACCAAACAAAAATAATGACTTGGACAATTAACTCTTATTTGAGTCTTTTGGTAAAGGGGCACAACTCCTTTCTCTCAGACTAATGCTTCTACTCTGTATTAATTACGGTTAAATATGTATCCTGAACTCACAATGTAAGTTTAGAGATGGAATCTCAGGATTGTCAGAGATGGAGCTTCTCTTTATCCTTTCTCTAAATTCTTCTTCCTTGTATTTGTTCCCTTACTCTGACTTGTAAAAATAAACTCTGTTTTGGTGAACCCTGAGCAGCAAGAAAGTGGAATATCTTTTAAGTAAAATTTCTACCTGCATTCAGATACGTACTTCTGCAAGCCTCGGAGATCCTCAGATCATTCGCCTATTTGCTCTGATGTTTCTTGCTCTTTACAGCTGTCGTGATCACGCGGTGGTCAGGTGCCCTCGCAGACGCTGAGCCTGCCGCACCCCTGGGCAGAGTTCTCCTCGTCCCACAGGGGCTTCCCGCTGAGGCCGCAGTGCTAGGCTGTGGTTAGTGAAGCTTAGGAAGTATCAGAAGACTGATTTTTAATTCATAGTGATAGGGCAATATGTATGGCTCACTTCATCACATTTTTAAAAACGAAATCGGAAAAGAACAGGCCCCTTAATCCTGTAGTCTCATAAATCTCAGCACAGTATTGCGTTTGCTTCTGTTTTTATACCTTTCCCTTAGCACTCAACCTGCTGTGTCTGTTTTTCAGTGCTGATGCTCGCACCACGGAACGGATACAGAGCAGCAGGAAAATAGGGATAGCACACTAGTGCGTGCTCACGTACATGCGCACACACGGCACGCACAGATGGACGTGCTCTGAGAGCTGCTGAGAGAGTCCCTTTTAACAATGAAACTGTAAAAAAACGTGGTAGAGATCTAAATGGACAAAATCCAATCCATTTTCTGGCCAGCCATTAGTTTCCAGATTTGGGGGAATATATCTACTGACGGATATTTGACTTTATTTTTTGACCTTTTAAAATACTTCTACTTGTATACAAGTATTTAATACTTACTATTTCTGTATGCCAAATTATAATTCCACTCTTCCCAAGAACTTCTCTCCTGCTCTACCATTTCACCCATTATTAATGCTGTTAATGTATTTAAAGTTTCAAAGGATTAAAGTAATACACACACACACACACACACACACACACACACACACACATATATATAAAATCTTTTCTCCCTCGGATATTTCTTATGTCTGTGTGTTTCTTATTGATTCTCATCACCATGGACTGATTTCTCTGCTCAGTGCTCTGTACGCTGACTATAGTTACACTTATTGAACTGTTGTCAACTCCTTCACTACCAGTTTATATACTCTAAGCAATTCATTCATTTGAACTGACACTGAGAACACCTCACCCACCGCCTTTTCAAATTAATTGCACACTCCTCGTCGTAGATGCTAAGCTGGTTTTATCCCAACCTCCCTCAGAGGTAAATTTCTACTTATATTTTTCTGCACTCTGATCGACTTTTTTTCTGTATGTATGATACAAAGTGCATTACAAATCCTGAAGCAAAAAAGTCTCGTTCTCTATGTATAGATAATGGCCTTCCACTTCATTTAATTTTCATTCACATCTTTTATAAAGCTTTCTCAAATTAACATTAACTTTTCCTGGTTAATTTAGCTGTCCAATAGGTTTCTTTGTTGTGGTAACCAAAATAATTAGGCATTATGTACCAAAGCTAAAGACATAGATAGATAGATAGATTGATTGATTGATTGATTATAGATAGATACATAGAGAGAGATGATATATAGAGAGGTTTTTCCTCATAATAAATTCATGTTCTTTTTACAGTTTTATCACCAAAATCATTTGGATAAATGAGAGCTATGCTGATCATAACCATTGAATGTGTGTTCATATATCTTAGCAAATGTTTGAATTTCATAAATCTTACATTTCACATCAGGAGGCCACGCTCAGCAGATGCTTCCATATGCTAACCCCCCTTGTTAAGGCAGAAGGTGTTAATTAAACAAATAATTCATAATAAGAATACATATGATTAAAAAATCACAATGAATTAATCTGTTGTGTTCTTCCTGATGGGTGCTAGCCAGGATGAAGCCTTCAGTCACAACATATACACTGTATGTTCACACATCTAGTGTCACATGTATGAATGTGTGCAAGTGGAAGAGTTTTTTATTATGAACACTCCTACTGCATGAGTGATTGCTGAATTTCCACAGAAGCAAATCTCATGGACTCTGCACAGGAAATGTTTGTGGTAGGTATAACATAGGACCATTAAATTCCTACAGAAAATGCTTTCCTAGGAGTTTTTGTGACCTGGCTCACAAGTGTGTTGAAGACGGTGGAGCTAGAAATGATCAGATGGGCAAATTTGCCCCTACTGCACTCCATTTTCAACTCAATAACCTTTTACTCAGTGAAGTAAAAAACCATTTTCCCAGTCTCTTCCATATTGTTCTCCATTCCATTTTTCAAATTGATTCTAGAATCATCTTTCTTATCAGGCAGCTGCATTTTGTTTTTTAAATTATTTTTACTGCTTCCTTATTGCTGGCCAAAATAAATCAGTCAGCATCAACTTTGCATTTTATTCAAAATAGGCTCTTAGGAAAGAATGTGAGTGTTCAAATTTCAGATTTCACAAAGTGCGAAGTACCTGACCTTGAGACACATCTCAAAGCATCTTTTAATCCTGCAATTAAATGAACAAATATCTATAACATTTAAAACTATTCTTGACACACGTCAATCAACATGGAACATTAACCACACACTCACATAACTTGGGCCCCCAGACAATCCACAAACACTTCTATGGAGGCTCCTGGATGCCACCATTTCTGAGACTTTTTATTGCCATTAGTACAACTGTAGTAAGTGGTAAATGGGACAGTTTTGCTAACTGTCTCATATGGTCTTTGTGGAGAAATATCAAGGAATTTTCCATTTCTGTTTCTATCACTTAGCCTGGTTTCTTTCACATGGCTATATATTCATAAGTATTTAAGGATATTCATTGGACAGGATTTAAACAATAAAAAAATGTTTCAAAAACCACACAGTTTGATAAACTCAGAAGTGATACTCCTAAGTAATTATTATCAGACTATGAGAATATTTCTACCTTAAAAAAACCCTAGGTTCTATATTTACAGTACAATCCTCAAAATTATGATAAAAAATCACAAGGATTAAAAGTAGTATACCAGGCATTAGAATCATATGAAATAATACTATAAATTAGAATAACTAACTCAAAATAAGAAAAACAAAGCTATAAAACATGATAAATGCAAATATATATATTTGCAAGGTTTTCTTTTAAAAGAGTACACCATACAGAAAGGTTTCATTTCAAATAAATTAATGGAAAAATTCTTATGAATAGTTTAGCTGATCACAGGTTAGAAATGAGTCTCTTGCTTGATCTTGTTACACAAACTGCACAACCTGATGGACATAAGAGGGTCTTAAAACAAGAACTGAATAGCTATTTTATTGATTACTGACTTAACCTAGAGAATCATCTTTGGAACAAACAGCAAACTGAATTGATTTTCAACTCAATCTTTTCTACTAAGAACCTGGGTAGTGCCTCCACCAAGACAGTATTTTTGTTTCCAGTTTTGCTTCTCTGAGAAAAATCTTCAGATTTTTATATTTTACTATAATTGTCATTGATACAGAAGGTTTAGTGCTAGTACTTTGGTATCGGTTTTATTTCATTAACTTTGATATATACAAAAAATTAATGATTTCTGGTTTGTGTTATAGCATAATGTAATAGACTTTTGATAGGAATTGCTCTCTAATGTCAGTATTATTTATTTTTCCTAGAAATCGTGTCACACTGGGTAAATTTTAACTTATTAATGCAGATTATTTTCATAGACTGTCATACTACATAAAATTTAGAAAGCATAAGTTTCAAAATCTTTGAATGGTTACTGAACCAAAATTAAGCTATTAAATTTCTATTTTCATCAGAAGTATTTGCACATATAATTAAGAATGAGATCTAATTATGTATTCTAAATGGCCCCTACTGATAATATTCCATTATTAAATCAGTAGTCTCTGTTTATTGGGGTTTTTCATTCTACCATCTGTTGTGAAAATCAAAACAATGGAGAAAAATGCTTCATTTTCGATTCCTTACTGGTTATTGAATCTACACGTTTTGTACCCTTTAGCGCTCCTATCCATTGTTCTAACTTATTCCACAGCCACACTTTACCTATGCATTGATGCTTGCACTAAACTAAGACATTTCAAGGTCAAGTACAATGGCACACCCGAAGCACAGGTGAGTGTCTGTTGGCAGACTCTTAAAAGGGAAGTAACGATGGATAGATTCTGTCAGTTGTGCCAAGTTTATTCCCAAATATTTTCACTCTGCTTTTTGGCATGGTATCCTTTGATTTTAAGGTCCATCAGTGGAGATCTCTGGAGAGATGTAAGGAAAAACGCAGAGCAATTGTAGCCAATTTCTTCTCCCAGATCCCTCCTGGAAGCTTCTCTTTGGCAAGATGTATGCCTGGATTGGTCCTCTTGACATGGTGAGATCTGTACAGATTCTCTACTTGGCATACCATCTCTGTGTAGTAAAAGTTAATGGCTTAAATTTAATAGCATTTGGCATTTGCATCAGTCACATCAAGTTCATTTTCAGGTTGACATAGAGATGCATAGAAGCATTGCAAAAATGAACTAAGAAGAATACATTATAGCCTAGTGTGATGGCACAGCTGCAATCCCTCACTCTGGAGCACTGAGGCAGGAGTGTTACAAGTTGGAACCCAGGCTGAGAAATTTAGCTTCAAAATAATTTTTCAAAAGGCTGAGGATACAGGTCAACAAGAAAGTCTCCCCCAACCCCCAGTACTGAAAAAACAAAACAGAAAATATAATCTGGTTTTATAGGCAATAAAGATACCTTGGTAAGCTTCCTTACTATGTAACCAGAAGAGTGTAGCAAAATTTGATGGCACTGAAGTTGTCAGTGTGATATGCTCTGCACAGGGATTTTACGGTATGTGTGTATTCCCTTGGAATTGAGGTGAGCATTGGTAACAGACACCTGATCTAGGATTTTGGATCGTGTCCATCTTCTTCTCTCAATAACACAGTGAACATCTGGTAAAATTTGGCAGACGTGAAGTGAGTATATGCACGGAGGACAATTGATGTTGGTTGTGGGAAGGAACTAGCTAGCAAGGAAACCTCAAACAGCAAGAACAGATGTACTTCCCATTGGCCAAATCCCCTCGGAGGAAGCAAACTCCCTGTGCTGGGACATGTTCTAGTTAGGTTCTCCTTGTTAGTGGGAAACTAAAAGTGATAGAAAAACGATTCACATATAGAATTCAAAATGTTCAGTTGGTCTTGTTAGATACTAACTAATGGTAGGCATGATTTTTATACTTCACTTTTATCCTGTTTGGTAGTTGAGACTAAGTAATTTACATTTCAATACTCTAAGTCAGAGGTCATTAAACATCTCTGTGAAAGGCCAGTTAGTAAATATGTTGGATTTGGGAGCTTGAGAGACCAAAACAAAGGTATTTACATAACAGTGAAGAAAAGTAAGTGTCCACAAGATATCAATTGATGGAATTGAAATATAACAACAAAGTATGATTTTTATAATACAAGTGTACCAAGGAGAAGAGAGCAATTCTTTTTGGTGGGAAATACTCTGATTTATTATAATCCAAAGTTAATTCCCTATGTTCTCCCACAGTCCTCCTTTGCTTCTCTAAAACAAGCAACAAGTGGATTCCATTGAGAACCACATTAAAATGTTTCCTACCTCTCTCATGTTCCTACTCTAGACTGCCCTCAGAATATTAGGTAAGTTTACCTATGGGACAACAGGTTTAAAAAAACAGCTTCTATGGTAAGACTTTTTAAGTAGCAATTCCAGCTCGCTTAGTCACTTGCTATAATACGTTTGATGAATTAGTGAAATTATCCAGAAGTTTCATTTCTTCAACTAAAAATGAGTTCTGGTACCTACCTCACAAGGTGGTCGTAAAGTTTAAAATTAGCTAACAAATGCAAAGGTTTAGAACACTGAAAAGCACGTATAAAGCATAAATGCTATTTTTCTTTTGTTTTTGTTTTCAACCTATATACGAGTATTCTTAGAGCTCTCACAGAAACAACCATGTGTCAAGATTTAGCCTAAGGCATGTTTGAAATGATAACTAATTCCACTTGCCTTTATTCCCTACTTTTAAACAGAGAACTATTTAACTTTCATCCTTTCAGTACAATGGAGATTCAATGGCAGGAGATTAATGCTATTACCCCAGCTGAGTAGTGTGTGTGTGTGTGTGTGTGTGTGTGTGTGTGTGTGTGTATTTATCAGAGTGATTATAATCTAAATCTGGTCAGGAATTTTAAAAAGAGAAATTCTCTCTCTTCTAATTTTACCCATTACCTTCACAAAGTATAATTATATTTTAGTATTTTTTCTCTGTATTGCTTCCATGCCTGTGATAGTTCATACATCTAGCTCCTACACTTCCCCACACTAATATTCCTCTGCTGGGGAAATTCCACAGTTTCAACAGCAGCCAATTGCTATTATCAGGTTTTTTCATCACAAATGTACTTCAAAAATGATTCCATCTTTAATTTTACACAGCCTACTCCACTCTACATTTACTACTGACTCAGTGCTGCTATTGGTCCCCCCTGCAGTATTCAGTCTTATCTTGAATTCCTTTAATTTCCATTAAAAACTAACTACACATTCCTGACATCTTAAATGCTGATTACCTTTTCCTCCATTCAGCTTTATTTCTGCTCCTAGGACGGTCCAAAGTGTGAAGCACTGAACTCCACTTTTTCACATGTGCACTGTTCCCTGAATTTGTGCAGTTATATAACAAAATGGCTTAGGTCATTGTATAAACTTAGTACTCATGTCTGAAGTGATCATAAAATTCTATTAGGGAGTGATATCTAAATTGAATTGAGAAACATGTCAAAAATGAAGGATAATTTCAGAAGAGGGGAAAACAAATGTCAGCTGCCAAAGTCACAAGCTGGGGCCGGTATCACTGAACCAAAAAACTGTATGTAGGTCATTATGGGTGGTGTAAAATCTGACTTAAGAAGATGGCAGAAACTAATCTTTAATGGACAATATGAAAGATCTCAAGCATGCCAAGCTGTGTTTCTGAAAGAGCATTTGACTTTAGCATTAGTGTTAACTAGAGAGCAAGAAAAAGGGAAGGTAAGTTAGGAGAACGATAAAAACCTGTTTCAGGAGAATCTCATGACAATAGAACAAAGAGTAGTGAAGGCATTTAAGAAAATGTATATGATTAAAGTGATGAGACTAAGGAATACGCTGGAGGTAGTAAGGGACACAAGAATGAACTTGCAGCCTCTGACAAATTTATGGCTTACACTAATAGATGAGTAAATGCAAGTGCCAAGCGTTGGATACAATAAGAGAAGGAACTTTTGGAAGCGAGAGAGAAAGAGAGTGCTCATAATGTGTTTAAAGAAGATCCTAAAAGCAAAATGGAAGGATGGACTGAGCAAGAGCTGTATTAGATGCTCTTTAAGATGAGGCTCCAGCTGGAAATCATCTTAAATCCTACTTCTCCTTTCGCCTTACCCTGCGGGTTCGGTCAGTGATAATTGCCACCAACTCCATTCATGGCGCTCTGCCCCCTTTCTCACCTGCATCGCGCTTTCTGGTTTGGACACTGGCGTCTCTTTACTGGGCTGTCAGAGTCCTTTTACACTTCATTCTTAACCCTGCTTTATTCTGTTCATCCGCACTGCCATCAGAGAGATCAAGCTAACAGTTACAAATTCCTTGTACCTCTGCACTGCACATGATTCTTCAGTTGCTCTCACTGGATAAAATGGAAGGAAAAAATTTAAATCTTTTTAATGTCATGCATTGGCTTATGTGATCCAGACCTCACGACTCACCTGGATTTACTCTCCAGCAATAGCATTTAATGCTCCAGCGCCCTGAGCAATAATGCTCAATGTTCCAGTTTATTTAAAAGTCTGTAAATGCATATATGTCATTCCTGTTGGTCTTGTTTCTTTTACCTGGAAAACAATCTTCTGGCCTTCAGGTCTAAATAAACGAAAAGAACTTTCTGGGAAAACAGAAGTGCTTTTCTTAGGAGTTCCCTTCCCTTTCCATGTCTCCTTGGCATTTTAAAAAAATTTTCAAACCATCTGCTATGTAATAAATGGTTTGAGAGTAAAGTCTGTATCTACTCATTTTTGGATCCTCAATGCTTAATATAACCTGTGAATAAACATTCAAAACATTGACTTAAATATAAATAAATAAATATATATATATATATATGTGCAATTTTATTTGTGTTAAAGCACAATGACCAAATTTACATTAAATCTCTTAATTCCATAAAAACTTTTCTTGGGACTCACTTTGGATGATCGACTTTCTGTCAAAATAGACTATTATATAATTTAGTTAAATTGTTAAAACACATTGTGCCTGAGAAGAGCAAGTGACGTGCAAGGGAAATGTCATATAAGAACATGAAATGGAGAGATCACCAAAGAAAGTCCCAGTAGGCTACAGGTAATATCTCATACCCTACTACTGGGAATGAATTTCACAGTCTACACTCTAATTATATGGCACACTTCACTAATGGCTCTGTCCCCAGAGGGGCTCCTGGGAATCTACCAGTAGGTTTTTTTGGGCCCTGAGTGAATTCTAATGTGTTGAAAAGGTAACAAATTCACAGCTTTACTTGTTTAGAGAAAAGATAGTGAAAATACATCATTTTCTTCTAATGGGCCCTAGGTACATTCTTGAGATGTCACCTTTAGCGATAAGGAACTCAATCTTTCTGCCTCAACCCTTCAACACCAGTGTGTACTTTCGAATAGAACTGGTTTTTAAAAAATACTTGTTTCACTAGGGAAGTTTTTATGAACCTTTCCTCAGAGCTTTAGGATGAATGTACTACAGAAATAGCATATGTTTTGGAGCTATCCTTTCATGTAGAGACAGTGCTTAAACCATCATCAGTTTTATACTGAGAGGAATTCAACTTAAATGTTTCTAGAGAAGATGTACAATAGCAGTGACTTTACATGCTCACCTAATCTACAGCTAACATCAAGAGTAATATATATGGCTTACGCTATTGAAACTTCACTAAAAATCAAGTCCATATCCCAACAAGGGACAACTTCTGCGTTTGTGATCCAACTATTCAAATAAATTTAAAGGTGAATCATCTTTATTCAAAGAGTGATTAACACAGTTAATCTAAAATACATTACTGAACCTCTATATATTTTTGTGATAAGGGCTTTGAATATTTACACATTTCAGAGAGTTATTCTGTTTTAGGGGTATTTAGGGAACCTGGGTTATGAATTCTCCTTCCAGCATTTTTGGGTAAAGAATATGAATAAAAACAGAAGCATCATTCTTGACATTTGGTTTCAATCTTATAGTCATGATTAAGTAAAAATTGGATAAAAATATCTTCTGCCTTTTTATTCCATTTCAAAGGAAAGCAAAGGACAAATTCAAACAACTGACCATCTCCAATCCTATGTACTTCCATGGGAGTCACTTTAAATAGTACAGGTTAGAAGAACTAGTCAGGAAATCAAAATATTAGAAGAAGATCTTCCTAAATCTACTTTGCTAACACTCTACATCAAAATATTATTGTAGCTGGTCAACACAGGTAGCCCAGAAGTTGTCTCCAGAGCAAGGAGATGGTGGTACAGAGAAAACTGTCACACACAGTTTCTGAAACAGATCAAGATTCTTTATTTCTATCATAGAAGATTTGAATTATTATCTCTATTAATTGACATGATTATTCATGCTTTTTTCTATCATAGCAAGATGTGAAGACTTCAAGCTAACTGAGGGGTAAGAAAATTCCATTTTCTTTTTAAATAAATGTTAGCATCAAATCACATGAATTTTTAGAGAAGCGTCATGTATATGTTACCTCGATAATGGCACTGGCCAATCTAACAAGAGAAGGATGCTGACTCCGTGATGCAAGGCCCATTTCTAAATCATCAGCAACCTTACCTTACAGTCCTGAACAAAGCCACAGCCCCAAACAATAACCATGTATACAGTATAAAAGAAGAGTGGGAAAAAAATCTGTAAAAAATAAACCTGAAAGTCAAAGACTCCTAGAGCTCCAGTTTCACTGATTAGGTGGGATTTGGGAAGGGTGGTTAGGGTTTTGTTGCCTCCCTGCCTTTACAGTTCTATAATCACAACAGCTCTCTGGTGGGATGCTAAATTAAGAGGCATTTTGTTTGTATTGTTAGCAGCTAGATCGAAACAGTCACAGAAAAATGTTTTATTATGGTGAGAAAAGGAGTCTTTTAATAAGGCTCTTAGGAGACTGAGTTTTAATGATGCTTAACACAATGTTTTAAACCACACACCACATCTACATGTTATTTCTTGTTAAATGCTGGTTATTAAACAGCAGGCTGGCTCCAGATTGCCTGCAGAGGGTAGTTAGGGTTGGCTGATACATCTCTGACAATTTGAATAGTTGATGGAGTGACAAGTGCAGTTTGCATTTAAAGGATTTTACATTTTAACATCTGCACAGTGTAACAGTATATATTATTACACAATGTACTTCTGTACAATATGTTGAAGGGTTAAAGCCAATTAAGCACAATTGTAAGTTTCAATTTCTTCTAGAATTCTGTGCCCTCATCCAAACTTAACATGCTTAAGCTGAAATGATTTCCCTCACTACTTAACCCGGGGAACTCTGCAGTGAATTGCTGTTCAAAACTGCAGAACAGAGAACAAGAAAGGCAAATGAAGAACAGAATGTACCCCAAGGAAAGAAGTGGGCTATAAAGCAATACATGCTTATAAGTAGATTTCTTTTAACCATTTAAACCTGTAGCATTTTTAATTAAAAAGCAAACAACTTGTTTTACAATGCCTTTGTTTTTCTCTTTGTTAATCTCACAGCTTCTTCCTAATCTACTCTAACCAGGAGGAGAACAAGGCATCATTTGGGTCAAGGACACTATTTGTTATCAAGAAACTAAGGTGTCCAATTTTCAAATGTCAACTCTCAGTATGTATGTGATTCTTCTATGTAGCCTACTTTCTCTTTTCATGCTTTATTTATGGATCCTGTTTCAAGAGTGTTTATTTCTCCTTTGAATTGCTTATTTCTCTGAAGAATGTATGCATAGAAAACAGTGCTTCCTGACACTTGCGAGAGGCCTTCATACTGTCTTGCTAATGGCTTGTAACAATGGGTACATTCATTATTTCTATAGAACTTGGAAACAAAAATTATTTTATTTATAACTTTTCATTCCATTCGTCTTCTCTTTGACATTGTAAGATGTATAATTCACTTTATCCCCCCTGCAGGATACAACACCTGATACAATTTCACAGAAAAGTTTAACTGGGATTATGTCTTAAGGAGTTTCAGTCCATTGTTAGCTGGTTCCAAGGCAAAAATCACCGTGGCTGAAGTACACAGTGGAGCAAAGTTCAGCTCAGAGTGGTGAGAAAGTAGAGCAGAGGAACAGTTCCAGGGTGGATGAGGTCAAGGACCATATAGAGTACCCAAGGTCATACCTCCATGACTCACCCAGATACACTCAGTGCTTTATAATCCTTTGGGCATTTCTTAACCTAGTGAAAGTGATATATCCTGATTAATACTCACATAATATGGCATGTGATATAGATAGTGATCCCAAATACAAAAGAGACTTGTAGGTAGATTAGTTGAGTGATGTTTAGTGGCAAGTTATGATGGTTTTTTTCATTTTCATGAGAAGCAGGAATGAGGGGATCTAATTAGAAAGATTTAAATGTGTCTTCAGCCAGAACTGACTGCTATTAATTTGCCAAAATGAAAAAGGGAAAAGAGAGAAGCACCCATTACATATTCTCCAGGTGTTTCATGAAAACATGGAGTTGTTCCTTTAGCTTCATGCATAAATATCTATAATAAACAAAGAGAATAAGTGCTGTTCAAAAAGGGAAGTCCCTCGTGGATTATAAAGTCAAAGCTGGAAGAGTCCACAGAGTTACTTGGCAGAGTATTGATACTGCACACAAACAGATTAAAAGCAGGATTCTTACCAAAAGAATGAATGCACATACTGAGCATATTAAGCATTCTAAAATCTGAGATGCCTTCTGAAAATACATAAAGAAAAGTTGTCAGAAGGAAGCCAAAAAGAAAGGTACCTGTTAGTTTAGAATAAATGTATAAATTGTCTATATTTATAAAACTATATTTGGTTGATCACAAGATAGAATGTGGGATCAGGGCCTCTTAAAACAGCTTAGTTTTGATTTTAGTTTATGTATTCTAAAGCATAGTGGAGCATGAGTGAAAATAAAAAAATAAAAATAAAATAATATTTTTTGTATACAGCCTCAATGATTACTAAAACATTCTTCAGAATCACAATATGTAGACCACTAGACCAAAAAAATTAACTAAGCTATTACAAAAGACTAAGAATTTTCAAAAACAATGGACTTAATCTTTCTTCTTTATGAATTTTGACTAAAATATTCTGAATACTAAGTTCAGTTCTGCACCATACAGAACGCATGTTTCATCAAGTCATCTGATCTATTGCAAGGGGTCCAGAATAGATGGTAACTCACATTAGCTTAACAGTATAGCCTAGTCTGACCAGCGAATTTGCAAAACACTTGTATTCTCTTCAAAGTAAAACAGCTGCTGAAGGTTCAGAAAGTCTCACCAATTTTCAGCAGGATGGAGAAGAACAGAGAGGAGAGGGGAGGGGAGGGGAGGGGAGGGGAGGAGAAGAGAAGAGAAGGAAAAGAAAATGAGAAAACAAAGAAGAGTAAGTATTCCATTATCAGAAAGACAATCTCTCACAGGCAAACCACATTTGACATTCATAAAGTCTCACGGGCAAGACTAAAATGTCCATCCCTGGGTAATATGTGCCTAGGGATCAGGAGCTGGGAATATAAATAGAGTCAGTCAACAGGGAAAACAGGCTAGAAATAGCCCCTGCAACTTCTTAGGAGCCTGACTGCAAACTTTCAGAAATTTTGCAAAACAGTTATTACACAGAACCATTATCACAAATCAAACTAAATCCTGAAAACTCACCTTAAATATTCTATTAAATTTTACTAATATATAATACTCATGAGGTTATTTATTTCAGTTGTATCTGTACGATAAGAATACTAGGTAAATGATGTGTTTCTCTGCTATCTCTTCTCAGCCAATAATTTCACATTGGCATTTTCATATTGACCATGGTAGAACTAAATACCCCACAGAACTAAGAAAATGATATGAACAAATCAAGCTTTCTGTATATATTCTGTGGATTACCCAGGTAAGAAAGTGGAAGACAAATATTCATATAGTAGATTAAGTTTAAATGGTTTCCCTGTTTATAGCCTCTGCATAGTAATTAAATTTAAAATAGGTATGTTCCTTTAGCTATGCTATTGTAAATAATGCAAAAATACTTATAGTATTCAAAGGCTATTATCTGATTCAGCAAAGTAATTGGCCTTGTCATTGACAAATGCATAACACTTCCACCTAGTTGTTATATCTCTTTCATTTTTCTTATTAGAGTAAACCACCGTATGCACCAATTTTCATGTCTGAGTCCAGTTGGCACCTGGATATTTAACTATGTTGACTACAAATTCCACAGTTCACCTGTAGAAGATAAACAGTCCAAATATGGAATATTCAGAAAGCAAGACATAAAACGATAAACGTGCTGATGTTGATCATAAGATTATTACTGTAACACATCTGTGGTCCCAGCAGGGCGTCTCAACCATCAATGTAGACTAAGGGCATACACGTTTCACCTCAGTCTGAGAAAAAAAAGCAGCAGCCGGCATCATCCTGAGATGGAAACTTTCCATTGTGTTTCTCATTGGGAGTCAATGCATCCCTACTTTGAGAAGTGTTCAGAAATAAATAAACATGGGATAAGAGGGGTCTAAAGCTTTCCTTCCTAGATGATTTTTTTGCAATGTTGTGGTATCATGAATTTAAGAATGAAGATGCTCTTAAACATATTAATTTACTGTAACGTCAAATTTTACCATTTATCCACTTTGTACGTATCCTTATTTTTCTCAGTTGCCATTAATTCAAGGCTTATTTTCAGTAATCTCTTCCAATGGTTATACAAAGTTTTTTCTTTGAAGAACGTAAAGAAACTCTGTTCCATCAGAACCCATTCAATATTTTCTGGCTTTTTTCTTTTTTTCTTCTTTGTACAAAGGAACCAAAATGTATTTATTTCCTAACTTATATTTCTCTTAATTTTTTAATGTCTCAGACATTGTTCTAGGCACTGATTAGAATGTTACTACCAAGTCATATAAGATCCCTAGCATAGGAAAACTTGAAAAACAAAAAATAAATATATGAATAAATATGTAAGACAATTTGAAATAGAAACAAACACTACAAAATTTAACAGTGTAAGCGGATGGCCAGCAGTGGTGCAGAAGGGAGAAACAAGACAGGTTACTATGGCTACAGTTGTAAAAATATGTCTCTTACACATTTCTATGGAGCTATTTCAACCAAAACTTAAATGCTGAAACCTCTAAACAGCAATAAGGCTTAAGAATAAGCATATTTGAGAAAGAGGAGATAGAAATTGCAAAAAATAATGAGAAAAGAATAACCTTTGCATATTTAAAGTAAGGGCATTGTGGCAAGAAGAATAGAATGTGGTAAAGGTAGAGAAATAGTTAGGAGACAGATATGTCATGTCCTTTAGGACCATGTTAAGCCACTTGGGTTTTATCAAAGTTTAAATGAAACTCGTGGAGGATGTTGAGAAGGGACTAATGCAGTTTAAATTACATGTGTAAAAATCAAGCTCTGTTATCTTACAAAATAATTCAGAAACAGACTTAGAGTCAAATATAAGTAAAACTCTTCAAGCAAAGCTAGACTGAGTATTTTTTTGTATTTGAAGCAAAATAAGTAGAATTCTGCCTTCTGTTATAACTTTTCTAAATCCTAACATACACGTCATTGGAGAGCTGACTGGACTCCGATTCTCCAAACTTCAGTCATAGAATGGAAATGATACAAAGAGTATTGTCCCTCCCTTCTTTCCTCCTTCCTCCATCCCAGTTGATGAGTTTTTTCCCATTTCACGATATCTATTGTACCTTTTGGATCTGATTCACTCTTTCAGTTTCTTAAACTAGGGAGACAATATGATGTTTACATATTCAAGTCTGATTTATTTCACTTATAAGTATAATCTGAAATTGCATCCTTTTGCCTATAAAA
Source organism: Dinomys branickii (assembly GCA_004027595.1). NCBI lineage: Eukaryota > Metazoa > Chordata > Mammalia > Rodentia > Dinomyidae > Dinomys > Dinomys branickii. Next base: position 3,736 of record PVLD010003261.1, on the reverse strand, counting down.
GCCTGGAGTTTTTCCTTCTTTATAGCTCTGTATGTACAAGATAGCTAAGATAATTATACTACTAATTTCTATTAGTTCATTAAAAACAGCAGTTTTTGCTTAAACTACTTTGAGGATAACGATACACAATATTTTAACCATTGTTAATCTCCTATTGTTGTGTTTTGAAATTCTGTATCATTGTTTTTTAAAATTTAAAGAAAGAATTGTCTTAGTTCTGTATTAAACTATAACCAAACACCTAAGACTGGGTAATTTGTTAACCACAGAAATTTATTTTTTCACAATTCTGGCATGTGAGATTCAAAGGTCAGGACATGAGCCGGTGTCATGACTGGTAAGGACTGTCTCACTTCCAAGACAGATGGCGCCTTGCTGCTGCTTCCCCCAGGAGGAAAGGCATGCTGTGTCCTACAGGAGAATGCATGGGTTCCTAAAAGGGATGGCTGTTGTGTGATGCCACTTTTGTGATGGCCTTAATGCCATGTAAGAGGGAGACACCCTCAGGATCTTATCATAGTCTTAAAAGCCTACATCTCAATATTACTGAATTGGAGATCAAATTTCAACATGAATTTGAGAAGGAACACGAACATTCAAACCACATCAGGTACTTTACCCTATAAGTTTGTGAGAGGAAAAAATAAGATGATAACAGACACTAGTATACAATGCTCAGTAAATCTTGACAATTAAAAGCTCCATATTTATCCATTTCTCATGTAATCATTTGTGGTAAGTATCTGGATACTCACTCTATTCATCGAACTATGACTTAGAGAAACTTATTAGGCATTGTATGAGCAAATATTAGGTTCAGCCCAATTTAAATTAAAAAGAGAGAGCCAAGATGAACAAGTCAAATTAAAATGCCCTTGAACATGATTTGGTCAAGTTAAAATGTAAGTTAACAAGCATATCAGAAAAGAGTATTACAGTGTCTACTTCCTTCTGTCTCCAAATGTAGGATTCTTAAATAAGTATATTTAAGAAATTTATGTTTTTTAAATTACCCAAAGCTAATTTTTTATATTTGATGAGATAGTACATTCTTTACAGAAGTATTTCTATCAGCAAAATGTGTGTACACAGAGACTCCTTACACACACGTAAGTACATGCAAAGAAATGAAAACCCTGCCCTCAACACTTTCTTACATGGGTACTGACTGATAACATGAAATTATATATTGAATTTCCTTAACTCAACTAATTACCAAAATGCTTTGTCTCTAAAAGACTGCTTTCTTCTAATGGCTATATACCTGTTTAATTCAATGAAGACCTCTCCAGAACCTAATTGGAACTACTTTTTAGAGGGAGAGAAAATTTAATTACTGTCTAGCATAAAATAATATTTTGAGACATCTGATATCTAAAAAATCATGCAATAGTGGAGATATCAATTGTTTTTGTTGATGTAAAGAGTAATAGAGTAAAGTAATACAGATGACATTTTAAATTTAGGTTCACTGCCATGAACACCTTACTGTCTGCCATGCAAACCACCGTTACATCTGTGTCTAAATGCAGTTATGTTTGTGTAAAATAAACTTGGGAAGGCCTAAAAGGGAGGCTTTGAACCTATTTTTGAAGATTCAATTTATAATTTTCATGAAATTTCGTCCTTAGGTAAAGAATTCACACACCCGATTTTTGTAAATGTATTTCTTGGGAAGACAAGATCCATTTGTTCAACCCACTGCATACCAGCATAAATCATCGTATCACATTTAATTGCTAAAATTGTAAATTTTCATTTATTCAGATAAAAGATCTTAGCTTCAGCACAGTTAAGTGGTTTATCTAAAGTCACAGAATAAGGTGCAGGATTTGAAATCAATGAGAGTAACTGCTTTTTCCAGAACACCACGAGATAAACTGGTATCATAAGCAGAAGAGAATATGGATGCTCCTTTTAGACCAAAGTACATTCTAATTCTGTTAGAACAACTCCAGCTTTCTCTCTTGCTCCCAGACTTGGCAGAACAAGTTCTGTGATCTAAAAGTGGCACCTCTCATCACAACATCAATATCCTACATCGAAGTTGTGCAAGTATTCATGTTTTCTCTTCTTGCCAGTTTTGCTCTGTTTGGTGTTAGTTATGTATATCTGTGTCAGTGCACGTTACTTTGAATGCAAGAACTACCCAGCTTACTTTTTCATTCTGAATGTTTCTATGCCTCTCTTCTGTCTGCTCACCATAAGCTTCTCTGTATTTGAACATTATAGTTGCTGACCTTGGCTGGAAGGGAGGCCCAGCTGGTCAGGTAGCAGGGCTGGAGCAGAAAATCAGGGCAACCAAAGTTAAATTGGAGGAGCCTGGGAAAGGAATGCACTGAGCTCCTGAGAGAAGACTGTGCAAAATGTGCCAGCAGAATGAGTTACACCAGAGCCCATGCATGACAATAAAGTTTTGGAGCTGTACTTGTTAGTAAGGGAGGAATGAAAGAGAACGGGAATAGGAGATTGTCTGGATCAGTACTGGATAACAGTCAAATCTCTCAGTTATTTAAACACTGTTTCAAGCATGCTCCGCTAGGTGGGTTGCTGTCACGTAAAAGCACCAAATGCTAATGCTGTGGCATTGGATAAATTAACATTAAACAGTATGTTGGTTGTTGATCATGCATAATCCGTTCTTCAGAGCCTCATATATGTCATACAGCATGAAAAGCCTTACTCTTTCTCTTTCCTGTTAAATGAACTAGCCTTTGCCTTCTCCATCGTTTCCAACATTATATTCCTCTGTCTTTATGGCGTCTCGTGCCCATCCCTAATCATCTATTACACTCTCAATTGATCATGTCCTCTTGTTGGGTCTTTCCACTGAGCTATTACTCACCCGTCAGCTTTTTGCCTGGTCTTCCTCTCCCTCTTTCCTTTCCACTCATCTGGCCCTTAATATGGAAGTAAACTCACGGAGTAATGGCAACAGGAAAGAACTTCAATCCAGCCATATGTCCCCCAAAATTTTGGCCTAATGGACATTGGGATGTGAGCAGTTCTACAAAATTTTAATGATTTTCTTGCAGAAAAATATTACAGTAAATAATTCTTCACATCTAAGGTTATTTTATTTATTTTGAGATAGGGTCTCATTATGTAGTATAAGCTGGCTTTGAACTCACTTGTGTAGCTCAGGCTGGCCTCAAACTCACCATGATCCTTCTACCTTCTGCTCCTGTGTGCTGGGACTACAGGTTTGAGCCACCACTCCTAGCAACACATCCAACTTTTGTCTATATTTTCTACAACTTTGGAACATCAGTCCAGAAACAAAATGAAAATGATTCTTTTATTCTTACTTAAGGCATAAAGTAATACTTGGTTTCACAAACACTTCAGTTTGCAAACTGCTCAGTTTACAGACAAATGTTCAGCACACAATTTTGCTTTCATCTGCAAACTCTACATGTGGTGACAAACGTGACCATTGGCATTTTCCTCACACAAACACAAATACAACCGTCTTCCTCCAAATTGTAAAACAAATTAAGTTCGTAATTCGAGGTACCACTGTAGTTTTATTTTTTATTTTTTTATTTTTTTATTTTAGAAACATAAAAGTACAAAAACGTATTGACAAACAGACACCCATTATCATAGAAAATAGTACAATCACAACTAATCTATAGACAAGGTGATATGGTCTCAACAGTAGTTGTTGCTTTATCCATTGATATCTTCGAATTGTAGATGTATGGACCCATATACAGACATGCAAATTTAGTCA